>JAGDQP010000783.1:28403-42038 GCA_022664845.1 Lepisma saccharinum
AATGGGATCTAAATGGGACGTCCCAGGGACGTACTCTGCTATGTGGGTTGGAACTCATGTAAGTATTGCTTACATTGTTATTTAAGCCGAAATGAAATCACTCTGACGGGGAGATTTAGTAACATAAGAGTGCTTTTGTAGGGCATCTTCCATATATTTATTTTCAAACTTCGCAACACAAGTCCCGTTTCGTTTTGCAAAGACCTTGTATGTAGGCTAACCAGAATAGCTGCACTGTCCAACTACAGTAGAACCAGATGATTTTTCGAGCATCGATGTGCTTGCATTTTTTAAAAAAAGATGTACTCATATAATCGTGACACCCAAGACAAAAGTCACTAAAATGGCTTCTACAAACTAAAGTAAACTAAAGATTTATACAAAATTACTAATCAGGAACTCATTCTTTAATAATCAAATTGTAGAGCAATTGCACGCCAGTGATTTCTGCAGTGCCTCTTAACGCCTGTCTGCATCAGTCTTTAGCCCTATAAATACAGGATTATCAAAGTCAGTTTATCTCTCAGGAAAGAGGGGAGATTTGAAGAAAGCAATTCAGATTTGGATTCAGAAACCTTGACTCATAAAGTAGATTATTTTAGGTAAGGCTTCGAGCTTATTTTACAATAATCTTCCATTACTTGAACTCAGGTTTTAACGCACACTTTTGTAGCAGAAAGGAAATCCTGACTTCAAATTTCGGTTTACATAATGGATTAAATTCAGTCGATACCCAACCGTACACACTACCGGAATGTTTCTCACCTTTCATACAGTAGCAAAAGTCTTACACTAAAAATGCGAAAAATTCGGGTATGCATAGAGGATGGTAAAAAGCACAGAAATATTTTTAAGCACCCTGCGTTAAAGAAAATGAGAGTTTTATTAAGACTCTACATTAAATAATTATATAAAATAAACTTGAATAGACAAAAATGAACATTTTTAGTAGTTAGAGCTTAGTAATCATGCATTCACTCGTTTTCTATCCACTGCTGGAAGAAGACCTCCTCCTTTTCTTTCCACATATCTCGATCTGCTGCTATCCTCATCCATGTAGCTCTTGAAAAACATTTGATTTCATTTACTCATCTTGCATTTGGACGTCGTCTCGGTTGTTTCTATTCTCTAGGAATTAAATGTAGTACATTCGTCATCGGACTTCGATCTGTTCGTCTTGTTATGCGACTAGCCCATCTCCACTTCATCTTCGAAGCCTTCATTACATCCTCTAGTTTTCTTTGTGGGTGAATCCATTCATTTGTCTTCCTGTCCGTCCTAGTTATTGCTAGCATGCATATATCCATTGTTCTTCGTGTGACTCTTAATATTTGAGTCGTTTGCGCAAGTTTTACAGCCGTACATCACCACAGGTAAGACACATTGATTATACACTTTACGCTTCAGACACATTGGTATTTTGCTTTTGAAAATTATATGTAGTATTCCCAACGAGCTCCACGCCATTTTACATCTTAAATTTATTTCATCCGTCAACCTGACATTCGATTATTTTAGCTGACCTAGGTAAACATACTCATCAACTATGCGTATTTTCTCTCCGTTAACTTTTCTTTCTCTCTTTGCATCATGTTGATTGTGCATTACTTTTGTTTTACTTAACTTCATTTTAAGACTTATTTTCGAACTCTTACTACTCAGCTCTTCCATTATGTTTTGTAGTCCTTCTGCACTTGAAGCAAACAGCACTATATCATCAGTGAATCGAAGGTGATGAAGATATTCGCCGTTAACTTTTGTTCCAACTTCATCCCAGTTTAAATTATAAAACACTCTCTCCAGGACCGCAGAAAACAGTTTTAGTGAAATTGAATCTCCTTGATTTAAACCTTTTCCAATTTTAAAATATTCTCTTTCTTGATGAAATCTAATGACAGATGTACGCATTTTTGATGCCTTGATGTTCAAGTGATTTGAGTATTGCTGCCAAGGAGACCGAATGAAAAGCTTTTTCAAAATCTATGAACGCCAAACATACTGGAAGTTCAAATTCATTAGTCCCTTTCTTAACTACATTCGATGCTTGTATATGGTCCATTGTGGTAAATCCACGACGAAATCCGACGTGTTCTCTTCCCTGGTTAAAACCCAAGTCTCTTTCAATACGATTCAAAATAAGAACATTTTGTTTAGAACTGACAGTAAACTAATTGGTCTGTAGTTTTCGACGCGTTCCTTGTCCTTTTTTCTTGAACAATCAAATAATAATAGCATGATTCCAATTCAACGGTATTTCACTCTTCCTCAAGCACATCGAGGATAATTTAGCAAGTTCCTCTTTCATCTTTTCAAATCCCCATTTTAACATCTCTCCTGGCGATTTTCCGTTCTTCATCTATCGAATTACATCCACTTCTTCTTTCATTACGTCTGGGTTTCTACATCATTTTGTTCTTATTCTTCATTTCATAGTTGTTTTTCGGAGTAGTGCAATTCTCTGTAGAAATATTAAAATATTTTTATAATTTCCTCCTTATTTCGTGTTATGGTCCTGTCTATTCTCTTAATTGCAATTGCTTGCTTTGTCCCTATCATGAAGTGCTGGTTTGTTTTCTTCAGGCTCTTGTTCTCCTCGACTGTATTTCTAACAAGATTTTCATCTTATCTCGGTACATCCTCTCTTATTTTCTTAGTTATGGTTTTATTTATTTCTCTATACACTATCACGTTTCGGTAATGTGCTCTTCTTTCATTTTCCTTCTTTTCTTTATCAAGAGTTTAGTTTCTTGTGAGATTTTGCTCTTTTTCTTTTTGATGCCTGCTACTCGCTCGGCTATATATATATGAGCTCCTGCGTAGCCTAGTCGGTAGCGCGCTCGACTTCAATGCGAGCGGTCCCGGGTTCGATTCCCGGTGGGGGCTCAAAAATTTCGGTGTTGACCCAGCATCGTGAGGACATTTGGGGAGCTGCTGTGAATAAAAAACAGTGGCGATCACAGTGAGAGCTTCGGCTCTCCTCTCCCAACCCGTCTGGTCAGCGTGGGAGCAGTAGACCAACTCCTCCCTTCGGGGAGAGGCCTCATCCACTAGTGGATTGAATATGGCTGCCCGAAGAAACCGACTTTATGACGAAAATCAATTTTTGAGTAAAACATATTTAAAGTTTGACAACACTTTCTCGTTTACAAATCACGTTTAACCCAGTAGCATATACGTGTTTGAAACGTTGGTAAAACCGTTTACATTCCGCCTTTTCAACGGTTTTATCAACGTTTAAATCACGTGTGTGTTACTGGGGTATTGAGCTAAAAGATAAATTTTGGCGATATAGCGTTGGCTTCTATGTTGGCTACCCACTCGACAGTATCATTTTTAAATTTTGTGCATAATAGTACATAATAATTATTTTTAATTTCCTAGTTCATGTTTTCTATTTAATTGTGTATTATTATTTTTGTTTGGCTTTCTTTAATTTAACGTACGCTGTAAAATAAATAATGTAAAAAGAAAATCGTTATTAAATATAATGAATGATATCAGAAAATTTCTAAACTATGTTCTGTTTTCTTTTTTATATTTTTGTCACTATTGAAGATAGAGCTTTGAAACTTTTTTATTCTGTTTATAAGGTTTTGAAGATTTCAATACCACTCATATAAAATATCGAGAAAATATCATTAGGTCGTTTTCTTACATAACACATACATATTCTCAGCTACTGGATGAGGCCTCTGCCCGGAGAGAAGAGATAGGTCTACAGGTTGGGAGAAGAAAGCCTAAGCTCTCACTCTGATCGCCACTTGTATTCATAATGTGGCATTCAAAATTCATTCCCTAATTTTTGAAGGCTTTATTTTTTTCATTATAAAAGATTTTAGCTCTGGACTCACATTTCTGCCAGGAGACTTGTTTGTCTTCGGTTAGACTTAATAAACAGGATGAGCTGACTCTATCATAAATTTGCACAAGAGATAGCTATGGTTAATCACCGCTCCTCAAGTCAAGTCACATCCAGGCGATTCCAAAACTGGAATTCCAGCAGGCATTCCTGAACCAGAAGAAGCGATGGGATCGGCTTGTGCACAATATAGAGAAGTACGTTGTGGAGAACAAGTTCGGCTAATGGTGAATGTTATCCTTTTAACCGTTCGTGTATTTCAAAAACATATATAGATTAGATTATATTTATTTTCGTTCTGTTAACCATTGCAATACTCGTACAAAAGGGATTGTACAGCATGGTATAGAACAAGTCACAAGGTACATGTCTACATTTACAATAATTGAATAAATTAAGGAACATATATATTATTTTTATTCCTCGTGTCAGGGTTATGTAGATTTAGTTATAATTCGTACAGGTTGAATTGCATAAGCATTAGAATTTCGTACATATAAATTGTAGACAGGGTAAGAAGCTTAAGATCGCGAAAAGTATTTCTGCAACTGTATCGGTATGTGCTATTCCTAATAATTCTAATAAGCTTTTTTGCAGTCTGAAAATTTTTAGAAGCTCACTAGAGGAACCCCAAAAAGCAATTAAATGTTTGATACGAGAAAAGAAAGCAGCAGTATAAAGGAAGAGAAGGTCATCTTTTTCCAAGATATGAGTTAATGATCTAAACATGAATATTACTGATGGAAGGGTCCTGCAAAGGTCTGATATATGTGATTTCCAATTTAGTTTTTCATCTATAATTAGTCCTAAAATCTTAATTTGTTTTAACCATTCAGAATACTTGTTGTTATTGATTTGGTTTAGATAAGATGGTGTCACCGAGTTACTTGGGTAAAAACACATACATTTTATTTTTACGTTATTTAGTATTAAATTGTTATAATCAAACCAATTTTCAAGCTTATTGGTTGTATCATTGATTGTACCCTGTATTTTTTCTTTACCCCTGCCTTTCAGTGTGATATTTGTGTCATCTGCATACAAGATTGTTTTGCATTTGTCAGTGTTAGATGGTAGATTTTGATGTATATAAGAAACATCAACGGACAAAAGACTGATTCCTGGGGTACAGCTATATTGAATTCATACGAATTAGAGGCGACCTTATGTACATAATTAGTGTTTTCATCACAATGTGAAATTTGAACATACTGATATCTGTCAAGAATGTAAGTCGAAAACCATTCGTATGTGATAGCCTCTTACACCATACCGGTAAAACTTAGAGACAATGAGGGTATGATCTACTGAGTCGAATGCCTTACTCAGATTGCTGAAGATGGAAAATTGATAGCTTTTTGTCTATCGAAAGTACAATTTCTTCTAGAAGTTTAAAAATTGAAGTAGTTGTAGATTTTGTTTGATAAAACCATGCTGTTTATTTGATGTTACTTTATTTTCTTCTAGGTGATTCAAAAGTCTTTTTTCCATAAGAGGCTCTATGATTTTAGAAAATTTAGAAGAAAGTGCTACAGGTCGATAGTTTTCGCACTTCGTTTGATCACCTTTCATAATTAGGGACCGTTTCAGACAATTTAGGAATGTGCCCGTCACAAGAATAGAGATGTACGTCTGCTCCCGTCTGTTTGCAGTTGCAATCAATATTTACTTGTAAGCAATTTTATGCTTTCATAATGTCTCTAAAGTGTAATTACACGTTTAAGATATGCACTATAACTTCGATTATCTGGAAAGGTTTCGAAAGAAATAGTTAATTTTCGTCACTTCGAAAACGCATCGTATACATTTGAGAGCGTCTTATTAACTTTCCGCAGTGTTTTACTGAATTTATCCTATACTTATATATCCTGTACTAAGCAACGTAAGCAGGACTTTTAGCCCGGCCGCAAGGAGCTCTATGGGGTCTATCTAGCTGAAATTGATACATACAATTACAGAAAATTCTTTCTGCAAACATTAGAAAAGACACAGGAAGTGAGTGTCGACGAGCAGACTTGGAAAGAGTATCGTATGCTTTCAAATGAGATCGATAAGCAACACATCAGAAACTATTTACTTTTTCAGTTCGATAAGAGCAGTTATGCGGCTGCATGTTGCCACAACATTAGCCAAGTGTATGGTAACACAGGTCATCGGTAGCTTCAAAAATCGCCGGGGACAGAAGCTGTCAAGAATAAACACGGCTTGGACTTTGATTGTTGCTTTCCGTAGAGAATCTTGACAAAGTTAAACGAAGCAAGCCTAATCGAACCGTAGATAAATTAGTAGAAATCTTTCAGGTTCACACGAGAACAGTTGAAAGACCGTTAGAATCGCTGGGGTTCACCACAAATCTCGATCGTTGGGTTAGATATCAGTCGAGTGCAACTCAACCGGATGGGCGCGTCATTTCCTTGCTTTCAAAAATGATGTGAAGTTAGTTTTACCGGAACTTCGGGTTGAAACACTGTTGACCACGTTTCTTAATCTCTTTTATCGACCTCAAAACCACAATTTTAACCCAAGAAGTAATGTTAAGTGTGTGTTGGGATAGCAAATCCATAATTCACTCGAAGAATCTAGAACCTAACCAAATCATTGATACCATATTCTCAGGGCCGGAGAAAGGTGGGAGCTATAAGGGTTACAGCACATAAGTTTTCCATCGATACAGGGTCTACGCCAAAAGTATAAACAACAATATTCTTACTGAGTGAAATATTATTAACGTCATAAACGAGGTAATTAACTTCTAGGGACGGAACCTATTGATTCTGTCCGTGGGTTGAAAAGTACCCGGCGGGATTAGAACCCTTGACCACGCACACCGAACGCAAGCCCAATCACCTCACTGAAAAATAAAATTAGGATAAGAGTTATTAAAATTCTAGTAATATTTTGTAAGACAAAATGCCCTTAATATTAAAACTAAAATCACCATATGATTCCCTGCTTTTAAAATTACAAAGGTTCTTATTATAAATGTGGTACAAAAATATTGATTACTAATATATAAAAGGCAGTAAATCTATACGTGTTCAAATAGTGATATAAAATTTCCGAAAAAAAAACGAACACACACAAAAAAAACATTTGTTTTCAATTTTTTATGTTACTTTAAAAAAATGTTCTTTTTTTTACTTTTGCGGGATCCTGACAACCTTTAAAGATCAATAAATTATATAAATGTTAATTCTTGCTGAAATATATACATTAAAAAAATCCTTACTGGGTGTGCTTCTGACAAAGCTCTGAAACATTATTTAGGTTTCGAGGGTATGAGCAAAAGATGCTTAGGGGTCTTTGTGTATGTAACTTCACTTTCCTGTACAAGGAAGCTAATTAGATATATTGCATTCTTAATGTAAACAGAAAGTTTTTTTGAACATTTTTAACGTAACGGTAAGAACCTTTAATTTTTTTCTAAGGATACGTAACAAACGCATAAGATGTGCTAAGTAGGGAATATTCGTAATGAAAAGGTAATATATATATATTTCCTCGTGGAAAAAATCACGCTTTTTGTTAAAAAAACATTTTTCCTCGTTCTGTATATCAATTGTTTATACTACAATTGACAATCTAATAGTGGTTTATTGCTTATAATACTGCAATAATCTTAATATCTATCTTGCTAACGCCCTTAATAATAATAATTGAATGTGAATTTTATATGGGCGTTTAATATGGACAATGCAGCATACAGGCCAATACACATCTCCAACTACTAAACATTAAGGTATAAAATACATGTAAACAATATGAAAGGAAACAACCACAAATCATGCACGATAAACACATCGATAATACATTTTCAACAATAAAATACGATACAGAATGTTCAAGATAAACAAGAGGTTATATTTAATAAAAAGCTATCACTTCTGTCACCAAAATAAAAGGTTCACAAAACTTGAATTTACAAATGAAATATATATTTTAAGATTTTGTTTCTTAAAGTTTTAACATCATTACTGAATGTATATTATTTGCGATAATTTATTTACATTTTACCATATCTTTACACTGGCTAGCTACAATTGCGAACAGGACTAAAAAGTTCAATTTTCGTTGAAAAATACCTATAAACCTTTATATTTATAGTCTTAATAAACTCTTGTTTTCCAGTAAGAGCAAAAAAGAAAATAATATTACGTCAGATAGCAACCCACATAGCAGAGTACATCCCTGGGATGTCCCATTTAGATCCCATTAACGTCAGATTTCTCAAGCTCCCATGGCGATGTCCTAAGGACGTCCGTGGGATAACTCTGTGGGCAATACAAACAGTTCATCCCGTATGGAGGTCCGCTGGATGGCCCCCGGAAAACCGTGCAGGATTACCTACCTGGAATTTCTATAAATTAAATCGACCTTACTACTATTATTATTTAATTAATTATAACTATTTGAAGGTTATGCCTTCGTATAGTTATACGAAGAATTAATTATAACTATACGTCCCATGTATGTGAACGGGACTTAATCAGGACGTCCTACGGACGTCCCGATATCCTGCCAGGAGATCCGTCAGATATTCCTGGGACGACATTTTGCTATGTGGTAATATGCGATATTTCAGATTCAATATTCCCAATATAGTTCTCATTTCGCGAACAGATGTATATTCAAAATTAGATTTAAAATTCCATTTAAGACATGCAGGAAATTATTCTGAATTGCCTCAATTTTATTAAATATATATTTTTGATCAGAGTTCCACACTGCACTTGCATATTCCAAATGGCTTCTGACCAATGCACAATACAACAATTTACATACATTTATATTAATAATTTTTGTAACCCATTTAATAAGACTCAAATCACTTTTGCCTTTGGATGTTATAGTTTCAATATGGTGTGTAAAATATACCTTTTTATTTATGAAAATACACAAATGTTTAACTTTGTCTTTAAATACAATATTTTTTTCACCAATCTTATTTGAATAATAAGACGGATTAGTTTTTTCTAGTTCTTTTTAAAATCATGCCCATCGTTTTGTTGACATTTAGTAGTAGCTCATTAATAACAGACAATTCGATAGCTAAATTTAAAATATGTAAGACATATACAATCATCTAAAGATTTAATGTGTTTAAATATTTTAACATCATCAGCATACTAAGTTTTAGGGCTATACATTGACGAGAAACTAAATTGGAAAACTCGTATAACAAATCTATGTCGTACACTATCATCTAATATCTACATAATAATATATCTCTCAACTGTTCTAAATAAAAAGGCGTTGATATCCTTATATTATTGTATATTTTATTCGAGGGCAAAATATGGTATTCTCTTTTGGGTATCCTCAAATGAGCTATTAACAGTTTTTAGACTAAAAAATGTTATTCGAATCATTACACACATACATTTACGTGCGAGCTACAGAAAAGTATTCAAGAAATTTAACTTCCTAACAGTTCCATGTTGTCGTACGAGATGTTAAAGCTGATAAAAAGTAACCTTGATGACTACACTACACACTCTGATATACATGGACAGGGCAGAATAATGAAAAGTAATCTTCGACAAATGTCCCACAGAACAAAAATTTTCGAAAGATCACGGCATTACTTCGGTATAGCCCTATACAATAAATTGCAACAAACTTTAAAAAAACATAAAGGATGTCAATATATTTTGTCCTGAAGTTAGGAAAATGTTGACGAACAAAACTTCCTTTACAGTTGATGAGTACTTGCAAGACTAACTATTATAAGTGAAAAGAAAACAGGTGATAATAAAAGTGAATGTATGTTACATATATGTCGAAGTATTTCTTCAAAACTTAATTCTCTGTGTGTCACTATGTATTATTTAAAATTTTTATTTATTCTTATTATGGACATGTTCTATACCATATGTGCAAATGAGTACAATGTATTGGTCTAAGGAATGCAATAAATAAATAAATCAGTACATAATTTCTTCAGAAGAAAATTTACGTCAGAAGATCATAATTATATATGCTAAAGATTAAAGGTTCCAAATTTGAACCTTGAGGAACTTCTAATGCTATCGAAAAAGAAAGATGATACACAGCATTCATATTTTACTCTGAACTTTCTGTCAGCTAGGTAAGAATGAAACCAAGAGATTAATTTAGTTGAAAAAAAAAACGTTTCTTTAACAAAATATAATGCGATAACTTATCGAAAGCTTTTTGATAGTCAAGATAAAAAACATCGACTTGATTCCTTTGTTCAACTATGGGTCCAGTTCTAGACAAAACCTGAGTTAGATTTGTTATTGTTGACCTCGTTTGTACAAATTCAATTTGATCAGAAAATTGTTTTTGTACATAACTATCGATTCCCGGTGGGGGCTCAAAAATTTCGGTGTTGACCCAGCATCGTGAGGACAATTGGGGAGCTGCTGTGAATAAAAAACAGTGGCGATCACAGTGAGAGCTTCGGCTCTCCTCTCCCAACCCGTCTGGTCAGCGTGGGAGCAGTAGACCAACTCCTCCCTTCGGGGAGAGGCCTCATCCACTAGTGGATTGAATATGGCTGTGATTTATTATTATTATATATATGTTCAAAATTTTTAGGTACAGTATTCATGATAGTGGTCTACCTGAAGTATCTTCCCAGGACTCTTTGGACTGGAGTAACTAAAGAAGTTTTCAAATTAGCGGGAGATTTAGGTGTACATAAGCTGCAATTTAAAATTGGCGTTAATACAGGAGCTATAATTGCATTAATACCTTTAATAACAAAAACTGGGATTTGATCAATGCCTGTGCAGGTTTTATTTCGTAATTATTTTATGGCTAGAACTACTTCATTATCTTCAATTGATGGTGTTACAATAACATTATCAGTTGAATTTTCAGTATTGATTATCTGTTTATGTTTCTATTAGTTTCATATACAGCTGAAAAAAAAACCACCGAATAGTTCAGAGAACTCATTTGAATCAGTAATTACTTCGTTTCTCAAATGAATACCAGTAGCAGTGCAAAGGCTTTTAGTGAACTTACTTACGAAGTTCCAAAATTTAACAGGTTCAGTGCTTGATTTATCTTGTATATTATCATTCTAATGTTGTTTGTCCCTTTTAATTAACCATTTCAATTTGTTTCTAAGTTTAACTAATACTTCATAATCATCTATTTTGTTGGTTATTTTATATTTCTTATGTGTTTTTGCTTCAATTCCATAGCCTTGCTTATCTCTCAAGAAAACCAAGAAAGTTTTTTTTTATTAACAGTTCTTTTTTGTAATATTATCTGTAATACTTTTATTGAATTATCAATAATAATAATAATAATGATATAGCTGCAAAAATTGTTGGTTGTTTTAACGAAACAGTTTGCAACACTGATGCTCTCGGACATCTTGATATTTTCCTTGGGGACAAGCCAACTGTGATTTTAGATTCGTTGCTGATAGTTCGTTTTAACTTTTCGGATGAAAAGAGAACTGCAGACAAGAAGAAAGGAAGTAGTCCGTGTTAAGTGAAAGGTAAGTGATTTGGCATAAAAAAAATGTTGAATTTCGCCCAACACGATAACCGTTCTTTCACTACAACGTATCTTGCGAAGTACAAAATTAAACAGAATATTAGGGCTATATATTTCACATTCTTTCTGTTATTTTGTTTACCACGATTAATGTGCAACTGTCAGAAATAGACGCAGGGCTTCGCAACTCATGTAGAAACACTTCCGGTAGGAATAGCCGACTCTCCTATAGCTTGTAACGAGAAGCGCCCAACCTCGCAGCGGTCGTGTGGGTAAGGCGTCGGTAAGCTGATCCGAAAGTCCCGGGTTCGAACCATCGCGTTGGTTCTTTTTAGATTTTCTTTAAAGATAATTAAAGATTACACGAAGGGAATTTAATAAAAGTAGTGATTTATGATTTTAAAAAGGACACTAAAACTAGGATGTACATAAACCCAACAGGGCAGGATGCACACCGAGCGATAGCGAGGATGCACTAGGAGTTTCAGCAAGTCACAAAACAAACTTTTTGACCAAAAAAAGATAAAACCTGAGTTTTTACTCATCATTATTAGGTATAGTAGTGCAATCAACAATGAATTTGATACTATTTATGCATACTGTACAAGGGTGTTTATCTCTTGGAGTACCGTCTGCTCCTAACGAATAAAATTAATGATAGCAAAATCCCTGAGCAGCAAGTCGTACACTTCAAATTTTAGTAAATAGTAAAATATCTAGGTATACTTTACGAGGCGCGTTGAAGGAGACATCAGTGTATCTTTAAGTAATGGGGCACTCATTTTGAATTTTTTAGTGTTACGTGAACTGTCTCAAGTAGATCTGGAAGGGAGAAGAACGCACAATTGTAATTTAAAAAAAAAGGAAAAAATTCAACAGCGTAAGAAATACAAAAATGGAGGTTGTTTAAAAAAATCACGCTACTTTGGAAAATAACGTTTTTTTTTTTTTTTTACATTGGGTTGACTATTTGATGATTAATGAAGTAGCTAAAATGTTCGTTCTTGATACGAATATATATTGGGACAGTGTTCGATTTGTATACTTTTCACAGAGGGGGAAGAATTTGTGAGATACGTAAAATGCTGTATTTTATGTCCATTTATATCCCAATTTTGGGGTTTGCTTCAAGAAACAGACCCAGGAAACATTTTTACACAGAGGGGGATAATCCCAACCATCCCCAGCTACAAAGCGAACACTGTACTGGGAGCAAAAACGTCTTTCTGTGGGACTTACTCTGACAAAATGTACTTTCATTATTTAACTTTTCTCAGCCTGAATGAAAGAAGAGTAAATGACATAAAGTGACTCAACCAACAGAATATTTCTGTCGTGTACAAGGGCACTAAGTAAGTAAATAAAATTCGTATTTTAAACATAAAGTTTGTGGTACATTTTTAGCGTAAGGTTATTTAATTTTACTAAACTGAAACCAGAAATGTATAAGATGTGCTAATTTTCGTGATGAAGCGTCATTAAAATCTATTGTATTTGCCTCGCGGAAAATATCATTGTATTTTTATTTAAATAATATTTTTTGCGACCTGTACATCACTAGCGCAGCGCCCAATGAGAGGGTTGTGTTTTATAGACTTGGAAAGAAATAGTAATTTTGAAAAAAAAGGAAGAAAACGAAAAATACTAGCGGAAAAAGCAGGAAATGACCTGTTTTTAATGATTCTGCGTACCTGGGACATTATTTCTTAATTAATGAAATAGTTAAAACCGTTCTTGTTACAAATATTAATTTAGAATAATAATATCCATATGGGACTCGCTAGCTCATATAGATTCATGATCCCAATCCAGAGAGGGGTGACCCATCAATCCTCCTTAAAACACTAGACGAAACGTTAAAAAATATAAGAGCTTTTAAATATCCCTAGGAGCAAAGAATATCGGCCCAATTCAGGGTCCGCTACGTTTCGGCGCCACCATTTTGGCGCAGGCTACGTTTTGGCGCTACCGTTTTGGCGCTACCGTTTCGGCGCCGGTTCAGTTCGGCGCCAAAGTGAGGAAAACGGAAATTATTAAAATACCTTATGACATAGTAACGTACTTTATACTTTTACTGTCCTCTGACGACAATTGATGATCAATGAAGTACTTAAAACATTATTTGTTGTACTCTGCTTCTAACAGTTTTGAAGCATTATTTATGTTGCACGGTCTGAGCCAAAGATGCCTAAATGACTTAAGTGGCTGGAACTTGTCTATTATGTACAAGGGCGCCAATAAGATATATTGCTTTTCTAATTTAAATTAAGTTTTTTGTACATTTTTAACGTAAGAACTTT
>JAGDQP010000783.1:48656-78952 GCA_022664845.1 Lepisma saccharinum
TATATATATATATTGTAATGTCCCACATGCTTGAGCACCAGTCTCACATTGGCAGCGTAAACATTGTAGTAACGTGAGTAGTACAAATAATAAACAGGTGTAAAATAAGTAACGCAATGTAAATAAACAGTGCAAACAATACAAACAAACAGAAGACAACACCAGTTTCATTAAGCAATCAACAGAAGCAGCCACTATTGCCGGAGGAGGAACTTGGACGACCACATCGATGGAGGGCTATAAAACCCCGATACAACATTATAATTTATTACTCGCGTTGGTGATCACCTCTCTCCTCTACCGTTTCCTCGTACACAGCAGTCGGACTAGTACACTCCTTCTAAAGTAGCACGCACTTTTAGCTGTTGGACTGGTGTGCGACTCCTTAACCTGCATACAAAATTAGCTGTCGGATCGGTGTGCTCTTTCTTAACCCTGTACACAGGTAGCTGTCGGCTTGTACAATCCTTGACACACAGTTAGCTGTCGAACTGGTGTTTTCTTTATGCACACAGCAGTCGGACTCGTGCGACACCTATCCTAGCTGACTTCAGTGAGGCATACTACCAGAGAAGAAGAAGCCATAAAAGAATTATTCTGTAACTCTTCAAAATTTGTAAACAAGTCTGGTACGGGACGCTCTTTTTATTAACCTATTGAACATATTGATTTTGTAATAAAACTGGTAATGGGACAAAAGCAAGAAATTCCGTTCATCTATTTCGACACTACATAACGTAACGCTCAAGACAGTAGAACGTTACGATATACGTATGTACGTTTATATATGTACCTCGGACGTATACGACACTGTCATGTTTTGTTTTGTTTTTCATTTTACATGAGAGCATTTTTCATGTTGAGTGTTGCTTTTATTTGTTTTCTGTTATTGTTTGTTGGACTATTGTCACAAAACTTTACCACTACATTCATTACGGACCAGATTTCAGTTGATTTACGTTTGTTAGATTTTATATTGATATTTTGTGTGTTTATGGATATAGTGTTGTTTGCCTCTAATGAGCAACCTGCGTTTTACGGAACAGTGTCCCAGGTGGGTTAAGCAATAACCAATAATAAAATCACTGAGCCCATTCCACGTTTAGTTGTAAGTTTTCCTATATAAAACAACTAGGTACATTGGATCTAGACTATTATAAAACTATTATTGATTACAAAACGATTACACTGCTTTCAGACCATCTATGTCTCCTTCTGAATAGACATTTATTTTTCTCTTGTATGTTTGTTTTAAGCTTTTATAAAAATCATGACAGACTGTAGGAACATAAGGTAATAGTGAGATCAATTCATTGTGTTTCGGCTGGGAAATACGGAGCGAGGTATTTGCTTTAAATCATCTGGAAGTTTCACTCTTTGTCTGCGGAACCCAACGAAGTTGACTTCTTGGGTTTTACCATCAACGGATGTTTTGAAATAGAGTGTACCAACATTACCTTTTTCGCTTGCAGTTGTACACATTTTGATAGAAGAACTTGCTGATTTGCAAGAACTTTCTTTCAGTAAACAAGAGGAGAATTTGTTGATTTTATTTTGTCATACAGGAAGTTGAAACGTTTAAAATCCTGAAGTTTCATATTATGAACAGTGTATTTACTAGAGGTTTGCCTAACCAACTGTTTCCGATTCCAAGAACTTGAAATACTACTGTAAGCCTCCAGATTGGTATGTCCTTTCAGTAGAAACTTCTGCGTTATGGTTTTTATTTGAGGATATTTGTGTAATATTAAAAAAAAAACATTACAAGGTGAACATTTTGTTTCGCCATAGCAGTTGTCGGTTCAGTGTGTGATTTCTTCAACATCACAGCTAGGAATAACACTTTGTCCCTTTCAATAAAGCCGAAGCAATTTTATTATCACCGCGGGCACCTTTTGGTTCGGCCCACATCGTACAGTAAACAGATGAATCTCAAGCATCATGCAGCATAAAATTTAAGATCCAAAAGTTTCTTTTATAAAAACTAATTATATTAGTTATGATAAGGGATGGCAAAGATTTCTGCAGATCACCGGTCAATACTTCATGTGTTGATGTCTCATTTGCCATTTTGGTGTCATTACATTTTAAGTTATATCTAGTTTTCCATTTATCAAGGCGTGTTGTTTGTTCACCTTTAACCGATTCTCTTCCTTCAGGTGTTTGGATCCATTATCTTTTCAAAGAAACGACTCAGAGCTGCAGTAGCTTGCAAACTCACTAAACGGCCACAATAGGTATCCTCCCCTTGACTGTGCAGCAGGGAACATGAACATGTCCAGCGCATCTGCCACTCGGAGGAATTGTGCCTATCTAACACATCGTTACTCGTGCAGTGAAATCTAGGGGCAGCACAGGCTACAACTGTTACTACCAGGCGAGATACAGCACTAAATGGCGATGGGCATTATGTATTATGAACGAACAACGTGTTTTTTGTGCGGTACGCAATAATATATTACTATATTATTTGTATTGATTTTATAGTAATCGAAGTATACAACTCCCGTGCACATGTTGTTTTTTTACTTTTCAACAGTTATAGAAATATAGAAGTGCCCATGGTGCTCTTTACCTCTAAACAGTCATGGACTTAGGCTTACTTTTTTCTCAACTAACCTCCTGATTAGACTTTGAACTTGGTTTTACGTGCCTCAGGGTGGAGAAAAACACATAAAACATAGGTGTATAAATATGTCAATTTTGACAAAAATGGACATAGTGTCTTATACCTCCAGCTACACACATATTCCCATCTCTGGAAATTGTAAAATTCGGACACTCATATTACGGTAAGTAATGTTTTGACTGATACTTTCCTTATCTTCTACCATACTCAACTTGATCTGAGCTAGAGATGCCAAAAACTCATAAATAAATGTAATCCGGAACGAAATAGTAAATTTAATACATTATACGTAATTTTATTAGTCTGCTCTCTTTCAACAGTTCTCATTTTTAGACGAAGAATTTTCAACTAATTATTAACCTATTCATATTTGCGAATAAAATATGTAACGCAATCTATAAAAGACCTAATAATTACATTCAATAGTTTTCCGACAGTTATAATATGAACTACTTTATCATATACTAACAGCAGACTTTCAGTCTACTATTCAGACAACCTAGAAAGTTAAGTTAGTCTAAAACTGTGCTTTAACACTGCTTTTTTTTAAATTTTGGGAGCAAAACCCCATTTAGAAAGGTGGCATTTTTATGTGCAATTTTTAACATTTATTTGAAAATAACAGTTTCTGCTACGTAAAAAATATATTTCTCTCTTCACTATTAAACTTTGTTTTGGGTTGATGGAACAAAAGTATAAGTGACAATATTTAGCGCCACACCGCTCTGCGGGAAGTTTCAAATTCTTTGTTGTTTTTTTCAATACAGACAAAATATAAAATAGACGTTTACTCGCGCATACGCTTGACATATTTGGAGCTACCTTCAGATAGAATCCAGTGAACAAATGTGGGGAATTGTTTATGCAGTTCACAAGTAAACTAAAAGGATAAAGTATTGAAATTAAACACAAAGAAAAATTCAGCTGTTTCAAGTGCTAAAACAATGTAATGGGCACAATGTGAACCGGATAACAAGAAGTAGTCCCTTTACTCAACGAATGATTACTAGGTCTGAACAGGAAAAGTCAATAAATCAGAGAAGCCTCACCAAACGGGAGACGAAAGAAATAGACAAGAGGAAAATAGCAAACGAGGGAAACCATACGTCTGAAATCATGGGCACAGAAATCGGAATCCCGGAAACATCTGAATAGTACCTACTGAAAAATGAAGACCTCACTCCGAGAAGAGTTGATAGATATGTGTGCGTGGCCAAAAATTTGAGCACAAACTAATCACAGAGTAAAATAGCAACGTTAACCGGTAATACCGGCAATTTCTAGAACAAAACCAGGAATACTGAACTCTGGTATACTAAAATCACTACAAAAAGAGAAATGCCAATCTTATTTATCATACAACGTTGTATATACCAACAAAGAGATAATCCAACAAGTTAGCGCTAACATGAAGAATCCGTCTTCGGGTCTCAGATTAGAATAAAATAAATTATTCTGAAATAATGTAGGTTACAATGAAATTAGTTATCAAACATTACAATACATTAAATGAAGAAACGATATAGTATTAAAGTATCGTGAAAGTTTCTATTGATAAACTGACATCAAGACATGCGCTCGCTGTACCTGGAAAGCAATATTTCAGATCTGAAAAGGCTATTTTTTTTTAAAAAAAAATACGAAAAATAATAATACAAATACAACACATTTTTGTACATATTAAAGCATGTGCGCGATCGGAACATTTTATCTTATCTTCTTGTCAGTACCAATTGCAAACCTTCGCGCACTATAACACGTCTAAAATATTACGAAGATTGTTTTTTAAGTTATAAAACCTAAAATTCATGATTTTCGGAATATTTAGACGCATTGCGCGATCAGAAGGTGTTATATGATTCAAACATATGTTTTATATTTTTGTTACCAATTGGAATGGCCACTTTCCTGAGCTCTAAGGCCTCGAAAATAAGTGTTCAATTGTTTTCAAACCACCCAAACATATATTTATCAGAGACCTGTAGAATAACAATAATTCAACGATCATGCACGCAAGCTAGATGACATATATTCACAGCACATAGTATTTCTACCACCCATAATAAGAGTTATACAATATTGCGCATTTTTATAGACTGCACTTCCTTTTAAGAAATGTAAATATATCATTATATAAATGTAAATATATTAGAATATAAACTTTCCTGTTAAGAAAAATAAGCTACATCATTCAGGAAAATATCACAAACAATCATTTATATCCTCTTACGTAGGATAGAAACTTCTCACGTAGGTTTCGTTAAAAACTCCTGAGTTTTAGAATTAAGTATTTATTCAGTTCTGTTAGCAGTTCTAGAAAATAATAGCTGTATAATTAGGCTGCAGCTAGTGCCATGTACAGCTACAGGGATACAGCTATAGAAAATAATACATGTATACCTAAATAATACAGGGTGACAGAGAAATGTGTTGTGTGGTCTTAGAAAAATCGTGTTTATTACTGGAGTTATGAATAATAAAATGTTCCATACTATTAACTTTATAAATGGTTAATTTAATTACATGCCATAATATAAAACGTACTTGTCGACGTCTTGGTTCTTGATAATGCGTGCAGTTCCAATTACACTGTAGATGCTGCCAAGGGTAAACTGATTCTGAACTGCGCTGCTTGTTTTTGTTTCCTTCATCTTAGACAGTTTAAATTTTCCAAGTTTTACTACGAGTATTTTTAAACGGTGTAGGAGCTTCGCGTTGCTTATTCAGTTTCCTTCATTTTATTGTATAAACGCTTGACAATCATAACTAATCTACCGCTCTCATAATATTGGAACTTTCAGTAACTATTGTTAGGGGATTATGAAATGACTCCTTTCACACCTGGTAGGAAACACACCCCAGTAACCCAACACAGGGGTCGACTGAGGTCACGCGTCTAAACGTCCAACAAACAAGTTGGGGTACCGAGACAGTCAGTAGGCATTCTGTTGTTAAACAGAGTATATGAAAGTGCACCATGGAGAACACACAATGTCGAGTGATGTTTCTTTGTGAATTAAAATTGTGGTCTTCAGCGCAGCAAGCCGCGAAAAATAATAACAGTTCATCTGGGTCAGGAATGTGGAATGAATGTACCATTCGCCGCTGGTCTGTCAAATATAATTCTGGTGACATAACATTGCAAAATGAGCCCGGTAGGCACTGGCCAACATTATACTTATATAAGATCACCGTGGAAGCGCGATCTCGAAAAAGTGTTCATACCATTACAAACGAGTTTAGCATACACCATAGTAATGCCAGTTAGGGATTCCGCCAGATCGGTAAGGTGTAAAAGTTGAACTCTTGGGATCGTGATCAACGTCCAGTGCGTTTTCCTAAACTACCTCTCCACTCACAGAAGGTAATGCTGCTGGTACGATGGTCTATGGTTGGAGTGATCCAGCATGTCTTTCATAGGCGAGGTAAAACCATCATCTCATATCGTTATAGTGCTTAACTCCATGAAATGCACCGCAAACATATCCGCAAGTATCCAGCAAGTGTCAAGAAACATGATTTTCTCATCTTGCATGACGATGCCCCACAAAGAAGAGTGCAGGCTCTCCATGCGTTGCAGTATGAAACCCTTCCTCACTCGCCGTATTGTCCGGTTCTATCACACTGACTACCAACTCTTTGTGTATCTCGATCGCTTCTTGACAGGGAGGAACTTCCTTGATGATCGGGCGATTCAACATCTAGTTGAAGATTTCTTCACATGGCAGATTCCAGACTTCTTTCGTCACGCACTCAAATAGTTAAATGAGTGATGGCAAATTTTGGTTGAAGACGGCGAATACTTTGATTAACCGGGTAATGTAGTTTTTATTTTCTGACCTTTCGATATGACGTCCCTGGGGTGGACATTTCATTAGCAGCAAAACAATATTATTTTATTGACTTGTATTTCCGTTTATGCACAATTTAATAATTAACTTTCTCTCTTTTTACAGTCCAGTTTTTTTCTTCTATGCAAACAATCAAGTTTGAAACCAAAACAAAGAATGGAAATTGAGGACTTAGAAATTAAGACTAATATAAAGGAAGAATTGTTCTTTTCCGAAGAATCAACCGGCTCATTCCAGTCCTCTCAAATTATCGATGATCCCCTTAAAAGAGAGGAATATTCGGAGTTTTCGGGTAAAACCATTGGGTTTCAAACAGAAGCCGAGACAAAACTTGAAGACGCTACTGGAATACCTACAGGAGCAACTAACGCAGAATATTTAGAAAACGGCGAGTGTGAAGATATTCTTCAACGTCCCTTTCTAGTGGATCCAGTTTTTAAAGTGGAAGAGGATATAGGATCAGCAAATCTTAGTAGTTTATCTGCGGAGACGGAGCGACCTGTCCGAAGGTATATTTTCAATTGGTTAAGTATCTTTTAATTTGTTTAAATTTTTAGTTTATCTTAATTTTATATACTAGATATGTCTTTTGAATTTCTAAACTTTTAGATATATTTTGCTCAGGGCGAATTGATGATGCTGGAAGAATTGATGGAATAAAGAATTTTGGGGAAAGATGAGAATCCCAAGAAGAACCACACATACGGTGTTTGTTTCTCCACCACAAAGCCCATATGAGATACGCCGGAATAGAACTGGAGACTACACACAGCAGAGATTAACGCTCTACCAACGAGTCATCGCGACTTTTACAAGGAACACCCGCCAGGTGTCAGAGCCCGATCTAATGAAAATTCGTATGTGGGGTACAGTGCCAAAGTAAACCTTCACAGCCAAAATTATTATTTGCTGCCGTCAATAAGTAACGACATTGGCGACCGAGAAAGATGGAAAGTAGAGAATAAGTAAATCGAATACAGAATATGATTTTTCTTTTATAAACAGTTACGTATATTGAAAGCAAATGGCTGTTTATGGCTACTGGACAGGAGGTGATTTATGCTGAATGGTATGAGGACATTGGCCGCCATCTTTACTACGCTTCATTTTTTTAAAATAGTAAGTGGGTCACATGATATATCAGTCTTTGATGGAGTGTTCCAAAGAATCCAATCATGAAGTCAATTTTGGAATAACTCTGTTCCTGTACGACAAAATAGCATGTGAAATTGACCTAAAGTAGTTCGCTTTCACCTATTGCCGATCCAGAGTTTGGTCTGTACTGTTCCAGCTTATAGACAACAGCTGCAGTTTTACTTATCGTACTTCCACTGGTGCACACCAATTTCCTTTACTGTTATTTCTCTTTAATTCTCCTCCGTAAAAGTTTTATATTTAACATGGCTACGAAAATTGATACGCTAAAGCCCTTTTTACGTTTACACATATTTAGTTATCGAATATAACGAAAATTTCATTTCAAAACATTGACCGAGTAATAGCATAGAAAAAGAACTGCGACGGCAGCGTTGTCGTTTGGCAATGACAACGAGAAGTGAGAGAACGGCTGAAGCGAGCTCAGTTTCGTTTTTTATATATCGGCCAACCCGGCATCGCTGTTGCCTTAAGAGCATCAGGATACTCTTAGCTCTGGACGGATAATAGAAGTACGTCTGCTTGATGTTGGGACTTCATCTTGCGTTAGTGTATTAAAACTTTATAGTGAACTTCATGTTGTGTCAATGAAGGTCATATTTTGCAACATAACGGTACCGCTTATGTAGCAGTTTTGTTTTCGAATCTTCAACGATTTCAACAGAATATTTTTTAACCATTCGGCTCACACATTCTTCAAGTCAATACCACGTGTCATTTCGTCGTACAGGATTAAAGTTATGCTAAAATTATTTTAACCATTTGATTTCTTGGAAAATTCCAGCACAGATTGAAATATCACATGATCCACTTAGTATTTTTTTTAATGAAGCGTAGTTAAGATGGGCGCAAAGTCAAAACACAAAGTTTGAATCGTGAGCAAGGAGTTAAATAAATCGACCCAATACGCTTGAGTGCGTATATAGATGAAATATTTAGAGATCATTATTGTCGATTTAGAAGTAATAGATCTACATTTTATCAGATCTTCGGCTTCAGACATATATTAGAGAAGAAATGGGATACAATTTTTGGACTGTTCATAAGCTGTTTATAGGTTTTAAGAAAGTGTATAATTTAGTCAAAAAGGAGAAAATATACAATATCGTATTACGATCTTGAATCTGAAATGCTGTCCAGGTATCTTAGCGACCACATAGGTAATAAATATACGATAATTTTGAGATTCACAAGGGATCGAATACTCAGATTTTGTCACCACCGATATTTAATTTTATAGTATAATTCTTGATTCTAAGAAAAAAAGAGGGAAAAGGTACTAAAATTGGGCGACCTGAAGTAGCTGTAGCACGTATTTTATATTATTTTAGAAAGGATTTGTTGTTCCTCTAGCTGCCAGCTTCCTATATTTTTTTTTCAAAATTTAGTTTAACTTCTGAAGTTTGATGAATTTTCAAAGTACCAAGTCAGAATTGTTGATAAGGGAGAAAAAACAAATATTTAGCGGAAGGATCCGTTACCTTTAGTCCTACTCAAAATTCATTCGCTCTTTATGGTCCTACCTCTCTTGAATCTGTCACTGAGAGCACTTCAGCACATACCGTCTGAAAATATTACGCTCGTTGGTTTTGAAACAGTAAACGTTATCCAGCTGAACCCAAATGGCAGAGAAAAAGCAGAAGTGGCTTTAGATATACAGCTGTTGAAATTAGTACATCTTAATTTTGGAAACTCGTGTTCAAATAAATAATTATTTTTCAAATTTTGGCACTTACAAATTTACTGTTTCCATACTACACATTATTCAGATTTTGCAAATAAATATCATATAAACCATGGAGAAAGAAAGAAACGCGATATTTACACCGATAAAAATAAATATCCAAATAAGAAAAAAAATGGATTTTTAGGAAGAAAAAATCCGGGCATTTTCGTCTAAAATGGAAACGAGGTTTTATACGTCACTGACACTCTGACGTCAAGCCAAATCGAGTTCACTATACGGGACACTGCGTGACGACAATATACTGCGCCCACCAAACTTCAGTTTGTAGTTGGGGTATCTGTTAGGTTCTTAATTTAATACGTTACTGAATTTGTACTAGGTGCTGTAATAACGTGCCAAGGCAGGTCATTTGGAATCATTTTCGAAACGCAATCTACATTTATTGGCGTATAGGTTCGTTCCTTTTCAGCTAGAGAGAGAGGTTCTTGAGCAAAATATTGTCTGTTTCTTTCGAGATGATTTGCTTTGTTCGGCAGCCCCTCCCAGCGTCCAGGAAAGATAAATCATCAGCTGCGAATGTTTTCTTTAGATGGAAAAAAATTAGTTGGTGCAGCGACCTTTCCCAGCAGCGAGGAAAGAGAGATTCTCAGACGTAAATATTCTCTATCGCTGGACAGGTTTCGGTTGGTGTGATAAGCGCTCTCAGTGGACATTGCAAGAGACGTTTGAGGGAGTGAGTATCTTCCCTTGGAAGTCATTTTCTTGATACGGCAGTCTCTTCTGACCAGGTCAGACAGTTGGTACATCGAAGGGGGAGAAGGACTATAATAGATGTTGCGTGGTTCCATAATAGGCGAACTGCTACTTATTTATTTAGTACCTTATTATAGGATATTATTCCGTACTGAAATACGCTTACATAAATTCCATTACAGTGATATGAGACACTAGGGTATATATAATATTTAAAATACAAAGCAAAAAGCGAAAGAAAAACAAGTACGTTTGTTTTCGTTATATACTTGTGCATGTGATATTATTCCTATAAGCACAAATAAAACATTATATATATATATATATAAGGTATATTTCAACTACATATATTTGTGCAAGTTGTAATATTACATCATGATATGCACATGGTTATTAATGGTTCTTCTTATTGCTTACAATAGATCTAACATACTGATATACAGTGAGTAAGAGGACGAAAAATCTAATTCAGTATTGTATTTCGACAAATTATTAAAAGTTTTGCACATTCTCTTTAACGGTGAATTAAGAAATGCTTTTGTTCTAACTTTTGTAATGTAGAATGGAGTTCTCATTCGAAAGTTTGTTTAACGTTGAAACTTAGTTGACGCGAAAGACCTTGATCATCTATGCTACCGTTTTTCAACTTAAATAAGAAAGCCATTAAAACAATAGTACGCCTAACGGATAACAAAGAATAATAATATATATTTAATATATCATTGTATGATATAATGTGTTTCGTGGAACTTTTATTGTTTTTTGTAATACAGATATCTTTCGAATGCGTTAATTTTTTTTATCGCACTGTTTGTAATAAGGTATCCATATAATAGACGCATGTTCCAGTTTACTGCGAACAATACTGTTGAGGTGACTCAAGCCTTTGTCGTACTAAATACCCTTGTATTTCTTATTAAGAAACCTAATGACGTATATGCTTCCTTAGTAATATTTTCTATATGTTGTTTAAAACATAATTCACTATTTACAAGTATACATAAATCATTTACATCACTAATATTCCGTATTACATTATTATCCATGTTATACTAGTAATGATAATTATGGTCCTTTCTGGAAAATTTAATAGATACACATTTATTGATATTAAAAGCCAACCTATTTTCAATGCTCCATTTGTGACAACTATCCAGCTCTGCCTGCAGCAATAATATATCTTTATGATCTTTGGTCTCTTAAAATTTTCAAGTCTTCTGCATATAACAAGCATCTTGAATGCATGATTACGGCAGGTAGATCATTTATAATTAGTAAAAATAATAATGAGCCGAGATTAGATCCTTGGGGTATGCCTGAAGTATTGTCATACACTGTAGAAATAACTTGACTAAATGCTACATACTATTTCCAGACTTGCAAATAAGCACAAATTATCAAAATTAATTAATTCAAAAAATAACATTTGATAATTTATTAAGTATATAGTTTTCAATTTTATCTGGGTTACCTTCCTTAAGTATTGGGCGCATCTTTCTAGTTGTCCATATTGTGGGAAAAGTAGACGTTCTTAAAATAAGATTAAATATATGTGAGAGGGGTGTTAATAATACATCTGCACATCATTTAAAAAATATATGTAGGAACGAGATCAGGGCCACTTTATTTCGTAG
Organism: Lepisma saccharinum; assembly: GCA_022664845.1. Classification (NCBI taxonomy): domain Eukaryota; kingdom Metazoa; phylum Arthropoda; class Insecta; order Zygentoma; family Lepismatidae; genus Lepisma; species Lepisma saccharinum. Next base: position 60,366 of record JAGDQP010000783.1, read on the forward strand.
ATTTTAACTTATTAAAAGAGGCTGTAATTTCTCTATTGATGATTACTTCAATTAATAGACAAATAGAAACTTTTTAATTACTTTGATGTGGAATAACATAAGTAGCGGAGTTAACAGGATATACACTTCTAAAATATCGCGTAAAACCGTCACCTATACTATGGATTTGGTGCAATTTAACTATTGATTATTATAATACATACAATTGATAGTGTTATTATTAGTTTTTTTTTTACTCTTTATAAAGGTCCAAAGTAATTGAACATTATTATTCAGGTGCCCTAATCTGCGTTATGTATTGTTTGTAAGGTCGGGGTAAATCACTTGTTGATTGTTTACGCAACAAGAATAAACATATTTCAGTTATAATCTGATAGAATTTTACGTTCCGGTGATATCCTTTCCTTGTAAAGTATTATACTTTCTGACGTAAACCAACTCGGATATTTGTTCTTCTTACACATTCTCTTCCTTGGTACATATTTGTCAATGGCAAAGTTAAAAAAATGTAAAAATGATCCACAGCTTATCAACAATGCTACATTCAAGTACAGTTACCCAGTTTTGCATCTGTAACATTTTATATAAATTTAAGAATCCGCTTTATTGCAATTGTAAACAGTTGTTTTGCTTAATACTACCTTTGGTACCTGTTTTTCTAAATAGTACTGACACATTAGCGACGTATGATACAAATCTTTAGGCAATAAAGGAATCACACATCTCTTAATATCTATACCACCTTCAATGTTAGCGATAACAAAGTCTAAGGTTTACCAGTTACTATTTCTCACAAAATTAACTAAATTCGAGGTGAATAGTAAAATAAAATTCGATAAAGCGATACATAATGAATCGCCCGGAGGAAGATCATATTCGCAATCGGTAGTTAATGGAATCATAAAGTCGCGCAACATTAACAAATTAGTACGCTTATCGTCAACAATGTCTTCAATATTTGATAACAGCTCATAATATTAATGAACTTTTGTTTTAAGCTGAATATATCATTAGTTCTATACAACATACTTCATTTAATACATACTACATCTAATAAGTCAATCCCGATGGGCCTAAGCCATAGTGCCGTACATAAACTCATTTTATCTATTTATCTAATAAACCAATTATATATATATATATATATATATATATATATATATATATATATATATGTATATATTGGTATATGTTATGCATGATAATCTTTCAAAACTGCAAGCAGGACTCCTCCTCTATTTCTATTTTCTCTATCTTTTCGAAACACATTGAACCTTTTATCTATTAATTCTCCATTGTATATATTGTCCGTTAACCAAGTTCCTGTCAGTAGAATTATATCAAAATGAGAGGCAGTCACACTTCTATACGGTTTATTTAATTTAGCCTCGAACCCTCGAACATTTTGATAATAAAATGGTGTAACTTTATCTCTCATATCTACATTTAATTCTAATGTTTAACTACATCCACAGTACAAAGTTAATATACAAAATTGTCGCTTGCATTCTGTTTCAATTTGAATTACCCGCACAATGTTTCCAACAAAATTCATAGTTTTTCTTTCTCTTTACCCACATAGCAAAATGACGTCCCAGGGATATCTGACGGATCTCCTGGCAGGATATCGGGACGTCCGTAGGACGTCCTGTTTTAGTCCCGTTTACATCCATGGGACGTATAGTTATAATTAATCCTTTGTTTAACAATACGAAGGCATATCCTTCGTATAGTTATAATTAATTAAATAATAATGATAGTAAGGTCGATTTAATTTATAGAAATTCCAGGTAGGTAATCCCGCACGGCTTTCCGGGGGACATCCAGGGACCTCCATACGGGATGAACTGTTTGTATTGCCCACAGAGTTATCCCACGGACGTCCTTAGGACATCGCTATGGGAGCAGGCCCATTCTGACGGTAATGGGATGTAAATGGGACGTCTCAGGGACGTACTCTGCTATGTGGGTACCTACCTAGCGTACTTAAATATCGATTTTGTATGTGATGCAATCTCTGATTTACGTAAATAGTACCAATGTCTATGAATTAAATTTCTTTTACTTTTCCTCTTTTTTAATAAAAGTATCTTCATTGCATCTCCTTACAAACTTAACTATGACTGGAATTGGTTGAGCTGGTGTCGTTTTCATTTGGTGACAAATGTCTAACATGCTATTTGCTACATTGCAATCCAAAGTCGACCAAACTGTTATGACGGTTGTTGAGTTAACATCAGTAGGAAAGACAGGAAAACCATGCAACTCTATAACGTTTATCCTCCCATAATAATCCAAATCATCTAGCTGCAGTACCAACCTATCAATTTGTTTTTATTTCGGTAGAGTTTTTTCACCTTTTAATGTTTCAATAACACCCACACATGTCTTTATTTGTTCATTTTGCTCATTTAGCAGTTTAGAATTCTCGTCCATTTTTTTAGATAGACAATAGTTTCCCGTCCCTGACATTCTCGACGCTCTGGAAAGCATCTTAGCTAAGTTAAAAAATACACGTGTTTTCCTCCCTTCATTACTAGAAGGAAGATTGGTCAGATAATCCTGTACCGACTTACGCCGGGGAAGGCCGAAGACATATAATATTACGCATCCCAAATAGTTGTGATAGACTTGCTATGACATGTACCTTTTCCTGCTTGCTTCTATGCGCTCAAGAGAAGCTGAAAGATGTCCATAAATATCCCAGGGGGTAATTTTGAGGAAACTTGGGACCGTTGGTTTTGTAAGTTGAATAAATCATTTTTCCAGCTATCCTGGAACTCTTAGACAGTTTTATCTGTTTCTTTTTTCACAAATAACTGCACATGGTAAAGATTAAAAATGAACACAGCAAAATTGACAATCCGGTAACATAGCCGGCAACAGATAAATCCAGGTCAGAGTTCAGGTCAGGTCGACTGTAATTTTTTCTGTAGACTTTATATATGTGTTATTAATGTTATGTAAACACTGTTTTCATTGATATAATTCATTCTTTCAATAGCAATGAACGCAGTAAAGGATCGAACTTGAGGAAACGAAAGAGAGGTCGTATGAAAAGCTGTGAAGAAACATATGGCTGTAAACTATGTCCAAGGATATTTCAAGGTGAGTTCTATCTGAAGAGGCATTTGAAGTCGCATTCGAATGAGAGAAGAAAGCATGTCTGTCAACACTGCGACAAGAGCTTTAAGTATGCAGGAGATCTGAGGAAACACATCCTAATCCACACAAAAGAGAAACCTTTCACTTGCAATTATTGCAACCAAACATTCCGTCAAGCGGTTCATTTGAAGCAACACAACAGGACACATACAGGGGAGAAACCGTTTGAATGCAGTTTGTGCTTAACCCGCCTAACAACATCAAGTGCTCTAAAACGACATTTTTCCCTACATAGTAAGGAAAGTCCCTTTTCCTGTGACCACTGCAACCGTAACTTCAAACGGAAATCACATCTGACTAATCATATCATGACTCATTCAGGAGAAAAGAGTGTCTTTTTCTGCAACTTTTGTGGTTCCAATTTTACAACACATGATACAAAGAGAAGACACGAAGAAATGCATACAAGTCAACAGACATATGTGTGCGAAATTTGCGGCAAAATATTTCCAACGCCTTTTAAACTACGTGTCCATCGTCAAGTTCACCGGGAAAGGAGATTTACCTGCACTCTGTGTGTCAAAGCATTTTACATGCAATCATCGCTTCGTAGACACCTCTTGGCTCATGAAAACACCAGGAATTATTCATGTTGTGTTTGTAGTAAATCTTTTACATGCCAAAAGTACGCAGATCATCACTTAAAACAACATACGAGTGAAATGTTGTATTGCAATGAATGTAAAAAAGGGTTTAAATCAAAATGCGTTTTACAATATCATTTGTTAAAGCATTTTAATAAACAAAGCTTTAAGTGTCATCTCTGTAACAAACGTTTGTCGAGCTTACAAAGTTTAAGCAAGCATTTAATTACGCATTCCAAGCTTAAACCATTTACTTGTGATCACTGTAAACATGATTTCGCACAAAAAGTTAATTTATTAAAACATATTCAAAGACACCACTCAAAACAAACAGATTTCTAAACAAATATGATAAATATAAACTTTGTAATTACTCCACGAAATTATTGGTGATCAAATTATTTGATGCAAGCGTTAATTCTTTGTTCAGGTGAGTTATGATTTTATTACGTTTTCTCAAACATATTTTGATTAGGAGATAACTGTGTTTCAAAATCTCCCAATGTTCGCACACGATTTCAGATTGTAAAATGAATGGAAAATTTTTGAAACGCACTTCTTCCTATCATAAGACACTTCACAACTTACCACACAAAAGGTGTTAGGAAATTAGATCAATTTTACCAGGTGTATGCATAAGTTTTTGCCGGTTTTCTTTTGTAAAGAAAACACGTAATTTTCAAGGAAAATTAATGTTGTTTTGATTCAAAATATTGGCCATCGGCTTCTACACATTTCGCCGATCTTTCAGGTAACTGATGCATACCATGCCAGAAAAACTGCTTGTCTTTTGAGGCAAACAATTCGTCGAGCCATTTTCCAACGTCCTCGAAATTGCTGAAGTGATGCTTTGCGAGCGCGTGCCCCATTGATGCGAAAAGGTGATTGTCAAATGGCGCCAGGTCTGGGGAGTACGGCGGGTGCGGAAGGATGTCCCATCCAAGCGATTTCAAGGTGTCTTTCACTGGTTTTGCTGTGTGAGACGGCGCATTGTCGTGTAACGCAATCACTTTGCCATGTCTTCGGGCCCATTCCGGTCGTCTTTCGATCAATGCGTGATTTAAATTTATAATTTATTGGCAATAGCGTTGTGCATTAACTTTTTCGACGGGCTTCAAGAGTTCATAATACACAACCCACATAGCAAAATGACGTCCCAGGGATATCTGACGGATCTCCTGGCAGGATATCGGGACGTCCGTAGGACGTCCTGTTTAAGTCCCGTTTACATCCATGGGACGTATAGTTATAATTAATCCTTCGTATAACTATACGAAGGCATATCCTTCGTATAGTTATAATTAATTAAATAATAATAATAGTAAGGTCGATTTAATTTATAGAAATTCCAGGTAGGTAATCCCGCACGGCTTTCCGGGGGACATCCAGGGGACCTCCATACGGGATGCACTGTTTGTATTGCCCACAGAGTTATCCCACGGACGTCCTTAGGACATCGCTATGGGAGCAGGACCATTCTGACGGTAATGGGATCTAAATGGGACGTCCCAGGGACGTACTCTGCTATGTGGGAATACCGTTCTGGTCCCACCAGACACAAAGCATGGTCTTCTTGCCGAAGCGGTTTGGCCTTGGTGTTGAAGAACCGGCTTCGTGTTTTCAAAATAAATTCATTTTTCGTCACGCGTCACAATTCGATACAAAAAGGATTTTCTTTCGTGGCGTTGAAGCAGCATTTCACAAGTGACTTTGCGATTTTCCATTCGACGTTCATTCAAATTGTGTGGGACCCATTTACCCAGTTTATTGATCTTCCCCATTCCTTGTAAACGTCTGCTGATTGTTTCTTGTGACATTTAATGCTTTTGCCAATTGCTGTTGAGTTTGAGTTGGGCCATCCTCCAATAACACCTGCAATTGCTCCTTTTCGCACTTTTGTGGTCTACCAGAGCGCGCACTGTCTTTCCCATTGAAATCACCACTTTCAAATTGTCGAAACCATGTCTCACATGTTCTAATCGATGGGGCATGTTCACCATATGTTTCTACCAGCACACGATGACTTTCAACAGCCTTTTTCATTTGATTAAATAAGAAAATCAATGCGTGCCGCAAATGTTCTTTTTCAGGCACAAACTTCGCCATGATCACTGAACGATAAAACAAAGACGCTAGTGTTTGGCGGACTCAACTTGTGTGTGTTTGTAGTTTAATGTCAGACGAACAAAATGACGTATGTGTCAAATGAATACGCTTCGTACTTTTCGCTGGCGCCATCTCTTAGGTAAGCCGGAAACTACTTATTCATACACCTGGTATGTTTAGAACCAACCCTTTTGCAACAATTTTTTTTTTCGAAAGATAGAACGTTAATTGTACCTGTGCATTCAGCCAATTTCTATGCTCTGCTGGATAAAGATCGCTCCCATTTTCATCCAATTTACTCCTGAGAATGAATGAGTTCATATTCCCACCATGTAATTGGCCGTCTTTTAAGTATATGGAAATCTAATGTAGGAGGCATGCAGTTCATCTGCAGTTTGTCTGCCCTTAAGTATTCTTATTTTTAATTGATCCATCTTCATCTCAGTTTAAATATTTTAGCCTTCCTCCTGAGGTAAAGATATTTTGAGCGATTGAATTTCCTGCCATACTCCTTTTCCAACTTCACTTTTTGGTCTTTTGGTGTAGTCTAATAATATGACGGGATCAAATATTAGTTGTATAAAAAGATAATGCATGCACCAAGTAATTTATGCATGCCTTGCCGTGCATGCCTTCAAGTAATTTAAGTACTGCTCTCATTAAACGAACATAGCTTTTTGAAAGCCTTTGAATCCAAGGCACAGAAATAGTTTATATTCCTTTATTGAGAAGTTGTATGCTATCAATTGTGCTTAATCATGTACGGAACTCGGTTTCTTCGTTTCCTGATTTCAGAAGTCTTGTTGAGCACAATTCGAGGTAAATTTTTGTATACAATGCCTGTAATAAACTACTGCGTCTATAGTTTCAGCGTGTTTTTGTCACCTTTTTCCTAATAACGTTTAACTTGAGATTTCACTATTCTTTTGCAAAGCCTTTACCTTTGTTGTTCCTCTTCTTTTGTGTTACCAAATGAAAGTTCCAAATGCCTGTGACTCATTGCATTCTAGAAGTGCATATGCTTTAGTGAGTGTCAATCCTTGAAGGCATCTCTGGGTTCTTAAGCCCGTTTAAAATAATGTGTCGTCGTTTTGGAGGAAAGGGTCGAATATGTGATTTCAGTACTACGTCACAATATTGTTTTATGTAGTGCTGTTTTAAAAATTTAATCAGTTAAAAATACGCCTAGTATTATTTTCGTATACAGTACGCGCTAATTTCTTGTCGCAATGCTTCAATGTAGATGGAAATAAATTAATATTTGAATTAATCAACAAAGCTATGTTCATATAAGCATCTAATCGCATAAAGGGTACCTTTTCATTTTTAGTTTCGTTTCCCAACTTTCAAAAGACAATATAATGCTTACATAATTTAGTGACTTAGAATTAGTAAATGACGTTGCTAAGTTACTGTAGGTTGTTTTCGTAACTTTCTCGGATATCCGCCGAAACCTTCTGGTTAACCCTTATGTGTTGAAGCAAGTGCCCATACGCTGTTCCCTCTCAATCAATATTAACTGTGCTCTCCTGTAGATTATAGCTGGATAAGTCAAAACCATCAGGCGGAAATGAGTACCAAGTTTCTTTCTCCATGAGTTTTTCATTACAGGGACCGTGCACATTATTCGTTTTGGAGTATTACAGTGCTTCCCAATGTGGACAACTGACCGTTATTTCTAGGATATTTTTGGAATCATCCGTCTGTTCTTTTCCTCTCGTATCGTTTTCCATCTGAAAGACAAGTTAATTGTGATTCGAAACAGGTATCACTGGTTCGACTATAGATTGAGTCATACATGGAAAAAGTTCCGACTCGTCCCGGTAGCACGTAGTTTTTCCCGCCTTTGTCCTGCTATAATTGAGACCTTTTTATTAGGGATGGGCAAGATGATCTTGATGCGAGTTTCGAATATTCGGATCTCGAAAATCTGGGGCGTGAACACATCAGCGTATTTTTTTCATAATTCGTATTTGGGCGATATTTTCGGGACTTCTTCATCTTGCGGTTTTGTTACTCTTCAGTTTTGACTGTTGAAAGGGGGGAGAGAGAAAGCAGAAACATAGAGAGAGTGAAGAAAGTGCTAAAGTGTGCTTTGGTTGCAAGACTAGTATTTCTGAAACCGTTCGTATAATATTCGGTTACTAATCCAAATATTGGCGTGATAAAAGGAAAACAAATAATCCACAGCACCTTCTTTTATCTTCTCTAACCCCACCCTCCCCATTATCAACCAATTGTATCCACAAATGTTCCTAATCTTTTCCCTGTAACCTGGCTATCAGTCACTACGAAATAAATATTCCATTGTTAAAAGAAAAAAAACATGACCTTTTTCCCGCTTCTAAGCACACAGGTATGTAAAAAAATACTAAACTTCTTTCCCAGAATCATTTTCTTTGAGAAATCAAGTATTTATTTTAGAAAAAAATAAAGGACTTTTAAATTATTCCCATGAACTAACTTTGGAGACGATTACAATAGCAATCAAATACACAACTATGTCTATAAAACATATGTTCCTTGTTTCACGTACATTCAATTAAATTGACTTTATGTATACTACCGGGGCAGCAAGAGGGTTACCGAGACGGTAACGCTCTTTTCTACTAAAAGGTGTATAAATAAACCGAAGTAAATTAAGATTTTGTATTTCCCTGTTGTCTGTCGTAAAGAACTTCGTAAACTTTATTTTCTACGGGCTATGTTTAGTGACTTCGGGACGTTACTATTTTGAATGCGATGCCAGTTAAAATACACATGCAAGTCCCAACCGGAATTGGAACCCGGGTGTCTTTGTGATGTTGTACTGCCATAAAACAAACACTTTATGAAACCCTTCGCTGCTATTGAACCTTACCAGAAACGCGGTTCGCCTATTAAAAAGGGGGGGGGGTATATTCACGAGAACAGTGAACAGCATTCACATTGCCCATGCAGTTTGGAAAACTTTGCACTTCCGAACATAAACTAACTATGGAAGCTAAGAAGTTCCACACAGTACCTACAGAGGATACGATACCAGGAATTATAGCGTCAGTGATAGGAAACAACAAATATTCAATCTCAAGTCATAAATAATAATCAACTTGTGCAATCATAACCCTTCAGAACTGACTTCGCGTGTGGAGTGTATTCGAAGCAATATAGATTTGGAAGCATAAAGTATTTATCATTGGGACATCATAACACATCTGTGTTTACCTGTAAAAACAAAGGGAAACATCTCTATAAAATAGGTAATTCTGGTAATATCTTGAACGATTTCTCGTTAGTACTGTGTAGTTTACTTTGATGTTAGTATGTTACGGTCTCAGCCTATTACCATTTTGAACTAGCAGATATATAAAGCTAAGCAGATGGATATACCAATAACAAACAACCATATGAAGACGTAAACATACTCGAAAACCTTGTTAATAATAAAGTTTATTGAAAGATTGATGCAATATAACTTTAGGAGGATTCTGTTATTTATATTAATGTCGACACTTCTCCACTGCACGATTGTGCATCCATAACATATCACGCATAACGCGCAACTGTTTGTTTAGGGAGTGACGTGAGACAGACGAGTCTCGAAAAAGGAAACAATACAATAATTCGAAGTTTGATACAATAATCAAAATTCGTTCTTCGACTTGTAAAATAAATGTTGCCAAGACATGAAATTGAACAAGAAAAACAATGATTTTGCCACATGGCAGTTAGCATAGGTAGATTTGTTATGGACATTGTCCGGAGTCATTTCACAATGGCTTTAAACGACCCCGCAATAGCTTCCACCCTTAAAGTAATTGCCTCCCCCCAGAGTCTTTCTTTTAAATACGCCCATGCTTGTTAGGTTGCTAATGCTCCAGATTGTGAAGATTATAAATCTGCCAGCGATAACTCTAATCCAAACACGTGAAGCGGAAAGGAAAGCTCCGGCATAAGGTAGCTAATCGCCGGCGTAACAGATAACGCCATCATTTCCATCAAAGTTGGAAAACTTTGTCAATAAGCATAACTTTTAGGGAGGCCATTAAAAGGTGTCAATTACCGCGGGAGAAATGGAAAAGATTTATCTCCCGCTACCGGATCTTTCTGGATCCGAATCAAGTCATACCTATTTTTATGGTCTCCCTATGTTTATTGTTACTTTTGTCCTTCTTTGATGGGAATGATGGCGTTATGTTACACAGGCGCTTTGCTATGCTGGAGCTTTTCTTTCCGCTCACGGGTTTGGTTTTGAACTAGCGCTGAGAAATTTAAGAATTTCACAATATGATGCGTTAGTAACTTAACGAGGAAACGTTAAAGAAATTACTAAAAACGAATTGTTTTTATTGTATATTTAGATGCTTCCCTTCGTTTCCTATATTCTTTTCTTTAGTACAAAATGTTTCGTGGTGTCCTCAAATTTTGCAACGTTAATGTAGCTCATTTTCTCACGCCATACAATAAAAATCTGGTGACAATACAATATTTTAACGTTACCTTAATATATCTCTATACACTTTTATATTTTAAAATCATGCTTTAATATTTGTTAAATATTACTTATAAATACTAGCCTGCTACGCTGTTGCGTTTGACTGGTTGCAGATCACTTTACGATAAGGGCAAAAATAACAAAAACATTTTAGAGACATTTCTTAAACAATTTGTACTAAAAAGTAAAAAAAAATGTTTCTTATGCATGACTAAAAAGTAAACATGGGTTGCGGTGTCATGTACAGTTACTTTGTAAAATCTTCAATTAGCACACCTCGTGCTTTGCTTTTCAGTCATGCATAAGCAGAATTATATGTTTACCTTTTAGTACGATTTTTTAAAAGAAAGACATGCCTAAAAAGTGTATTTTATTAATTTTTTTAGTTAAACGCAGATAAGCCCGTGTGTTCCAATGGGAAATACGTTATGCTTTTAACTCCACATTGCTTCTAATACGCTCAATTTAAGAAGTCAATTCTGAAGCGTTATGATCGCAGAAGCAGATTATAACTTAAGAATTGAGTTGGAAAATATTTGTTTCCTATCACCTATGCTAGTATCGGGTTCTTTATAGGCTTTCGCTGGAACTTCTTCGATTTCTTACTTATTTTTTGTTCCGTGGTGCAAATTATTCCGACATACATCTTCGCGCAATGGGAATGTTTTTCACTGTTCTCGTGAATGTAAAATAAATACGGAACTTCTCTCCCAGAATCATTTCCTGTGAGAAATGAAACATGCACTTTAGAAAAAAAATAAAGGACGGTCTGTTGTCATAGGAGTACCGTACTTAAAGTTAAGTTCATTAGCAGTGACGGTAGGAAAGGGAAGTGCATGTTTTATGGCGGTTTCACACCACACAGAGACAAATGGAAATAACAAAATCCTAATTTTGTTTATAAAATATGTCACGTGGTGATACTTCTGAAATCAGGACTGTCTCTGGATAACCTCTATGGGTAGCAACTTCAACATTATAAATGGCAACAGGGATTAATTTTTCTCCCATTGAAAGAAGCGACTTAAACTTTGAATAACTTTTAGAGGAATTAATTTTCCATAGCTCATACTATTTGGGGCTAGAACAAATAATTGATAGTGAAAATTAATAAGGTGTAGAGGGTTTTCGGGGCGTTTCTCATGTTGTAACTCAAAGAGAATATTGAATAAAAGTTCCAAACTAAACTCAATTACTAAATTGAGTATGCGGAATCAAACTGAAATTTTCGAAGACAGGGGCGTCCCAGGCATACTGTTTCATGTGAACATAATTTAAAAAAAAAAATAAAACAGGACTTATTTTTCCTGTTTTGAAATAAACACGAAAATTTAAACAGCTTTCAGTTTTAACATTGTTTTATATCTCATAACGTTTATCAATTATAAGAGTTAATAAGTAGGTCAACAGTTAACTCAACACATAGCTCTTGTAACTGGCAATATCTAAAATTGTTTAATCTGAAAGTTGTTCAAAATAACATGTTTGTTTCAAAGAAAGCAAAAGTACCATTGTTTATATTTACAATTTTGAAATTGTTCCCCGTAACAGTACTACCGGGACGCACTTTTTATTTCAAAATTTCACAGTTTGATTCCACATATCCCATTTAGTATTTCAATTTAGTTTGGAACATTTATTTACTATTCTCTTTCAGTTACTGCCTCTAAAATGTCTCGAAAACACTGTGCACCATGCTAATTTTGACTATTATGTATTCTAGCTGCCAAGGGGTGTGAACCATGGAAAAATGGTTCCTTAAAACATTGTTCAAATTTTGTTGCTTGTTCAAATGGTAGCAAAATCAACCCCTGTTCCCATTTAAAATTTTGAAATTGTCCCTCCCGTAGAGTTATTTCCAAGACACTCCTGATTTCAGAAGGCCATGTGATTCCGCCCGTGGCCTTTGGCAATAACATTTTCTTTTTTCAAAGATTTCTCTGTACTAGGCTCTGAGTTAAGGCTCTGTTACGGTTTTGAGAACCACCCTGTAAATTCCGCCACTCTTTAGAGAAGATTTGCATTCTTTTGTAATTATTTTATAAGAGTGTTTGTTGTACGTGAATGTTGGCATTACACAAAAGATAATAAAAATATCTCACGAGATTTACGCTGTATTCTGTTGCTTGATTAGAGCTTGTGTTTTAGTATTTGAGTGCTTGTTTGCTTATTTCTCTGTTATCTTCTTTTCCAAGTTGAAAGTATTTCAAATTATAAATCTTCATATTTTCGACGGTGCTGTTACCGCTCATACAGATAATTTTATCTTTAGTTTTTCATTTCCAAAACTTAGTTTCCAATAAGAGAGGAATATAATTTATATTTTCATTTAGACATTTTATGTTGTATAACATGTATTTATTAGATCGATGCTAGTTGATTCGGCCACTGTTAAAAGGAGATATGTGGTATGTATTTCGATAGCACATTTACCTTTTTAACAATGACCGATTTAATTATTGTTCAACAAAAGTGTCTCTCATAATTAATTAACTATAGATGTAATGAATAACAAAGTTTATATGTTTATAATGTAACGTGTAACCATATTTACGATTGATGAGAGATCGAAATTACGCTTGCTAATGATAGGTGACACTGCGGCTTACTAATCTCCGGTTCAAAGGCGAAGATAAGAGGAGCTCTTTGCATCTGGGTACGTTATATAGAAGTAAAATATTGTTGTGGCTCTTGAAACGTTTATCGTATCTTTAGCAAAGTTGGCACGAACACTGTTTAATGTGGTACTAATCAGGAAGTGGGAATGGGAAGCCCCAACCCAAAGAAATTGCAGCTGTCAGTGTGGCCATTTTATTTAAATTCCATTTTTTTTACAAAACGTTTAATATCAATCAATGTATCTGCCACAAACTTAGAATGATTTTTTTCTGGATACCTTTGGAAACCGAGTGTGATGGTTTTCAGAACCACAGGTACAATTTGTTATCACCATTCTTTTTCGGAAATCCTTTAATACTTTTACAGAAACATACAACAAATTAGGTATGAATACTCGTCCTTACCTCTCAAGCATGACTCTGAGAGTTTATCGTACGTTTGGAACAAATGTTTATCTATTTGGCCAAAAATGCATGCATTGCCATAAAGATGTAGTTTTTTTTTCAGCGTCTGGGGTCACATTTTGTTAGCAAATACTGAATTATATTTGTGTTACAAAAGGTACGCACGTGTCTTTTGTAATTCTGCCGTTATGTAATTGGCCTACACTCTGCGATCGGCTGGGATTACGCTCCAGCTCGATTTAAATCCATTTCGTTCTCAATAACCCGAACCCAACAAAATGTCAGTGCAGACCAGACTGTTTTTCTGTGAAGTTTTGCAGAGTCGAGATTAAGGCTGTTCGTTAGCCAGTGTTCTGACTTATGAGCGTAACTATAAGAACAATAAATTTTATTAGATAAATTTAGGAAGTACCTTTCAACGTAATGATTTCCATATAAAATCGCGTCTATTCAGTATGGATGAATCTAACTAAATGGAAAGGAAGGAGTTTACAGTAAAAATACAGTAAAGGAGGGGCGCTGAAGTAGAATATGAAATTGCTGATTTTCGACTTACCATATTAAAATGCCCAATGAACCGACGTAATTCAACTCAAATCAAAAACCAGTTTTTTCAAGCATTTTGGTTGGATGCAATGACATTAAAAAACAGATAACACTGGTTTCTTAACAACTAGGTAGTTTGAGATAGTCAATCTCCGGAGGTCGCCCGTACATAGTTTAAGAGGATATTTCACCGATGGGATAGAGAGAGGGAAACAGGGGTTCTTTCAGAACACGATATCTCTTAAAGTAATTACCGTATATTAATCAGCTTTGGATGGATTAATCAGAAAGGATCAACCTACACATGGCTTTCTCCATTTTGTTCCTCTTGCTAAACTTTAGAAGATATTAGATTCTAAATATGGCAATATTTGAAAGAGTTGTTCCTCTTGTCATGAGTATTTAAACGAAAAAAAAAACGCAGTCATTTTTTTCTTACATCCTTTGTGAATAAGTCTTCTTGTTAATGATCCTCATTGATTGCTTCTGCTTAGCACAATCTAGCCTCGAACCTTAATCTGTATTTTATTAAATCATGAAATTTTATGAGAAATTATTTAAAAAATCTCCACTGATAGTTTGACCTTTGTCGCACAGATGGCTCGACCGGCTTTTAGGAAAAAAAAATTGTTTGGAGGGAATTTACTGTCGTGCAGCGGGTGGTCTGACCACCCCCACATTCAGCGTGATGACAAGAGAGTGGAAAGGGGGGGGGACGTGTTTATGGCAAGGCCTTTCCTGAAACCTGTGGGAAAATCCTTGCCAATGACTTACTTCGGACTCATTCAATTCGCTTTGAAAATCTTATTTAGAGTCAGAGTGCTTTTACGTACGTAAGATAGCGGGGCGAGAGTGGCGCGGACAACTCTCTCGTGGTTTCATTGAATTATTTCATTGAAAGTTAATCTTCTTGCTGGATCATAATAATGTTGATATGAATGTTCATAGAGTTGTAAACAAGAAGTTATTTCTTTGTTATGAAGATGTATTGTCAGTTAAAAGAATAATTACTGATAAACATTTTTCAAGAAATTGTAGTAGTTTCACGTCGAAAATTTGAAAGTTAATCATATTCCCGTTTCTCATATATCTACGGAATTAATAAACAGCTATTTGTTCTGACTTTTGTACAAGCAGAAAACATTACGCACTCTAAATAAACTAAAGTAGGCAGGACGCACCGGAACTGTCTTTCGGCAAATCAGTTTGAAGACGGAGTGCATTTTCTTAAAACATTTTCTGTTATACATTTTATTTACTCGACATTGTAATAATAATAATGATGATGATGATGATGATGATAGGTATTCTGACGATAGGTAAGTCTTTAAACCGAAGATACCTGAACAAGGTGAACCCATGGTAGTTTACCATTGCCTTCCATGGGATGATGATGTCCTGAGGACGGGACCTACAGTTTAACGTGGGATCCGAGCCACTCGTGTACGCACCGGGAATCGAACCCGGGACATCTTGATTACAAGACTACGAGAAGCGATAGATAGACGGAAATAATTAAAAAAATTCTCTTCATCTTGCCTCAATTGTGGATAGAGTACAGAAAAATTTCCTTCAAGATATCGCATCTCTACCAAAGGGTGCGTTATTCTACCCATATCTGCCTACGTTTTTTCTTACGTCGGTGTCTTAGCAAAGCGAGCAGAATAACTTCCTTGCGTGTGTCCATTGTCACCACGTCAATAAAACTGGTTACACAATACACAGCAACCCTGTTCGCAGAGATTTCGCACCCTGGTGGGAACTATGAGGTAAATTTAATTTTGGATTGTTCTTATAAGAAATGAACAGAAGTAAATAATTGACTAGATGTTCTGTAATATTTGGTGTGGCATGAGGAGCTAGATGATTCTAATTGTTTTCTGTAAAGACCTCTGGAAGGGGCAAAAGTTCACACACCGTGTTGGGGCAGACGTTCGCACAGGATGTAAATATAAATTTTGGATTACCAAGTTAGGACGCGTTTGATGTTAATAAAGCAATGATGTTAATCATTGAATGAAGTTTACCCGAGGCATAGGCGCCTGAGCTATGGGGCAAAAGAGGTCACTTGCCCCCTCACTTCTCAGACTGGGGGGAAACATATCATTTTGCCCCACCCACCACCCCACTTTCGGGGCAGCAAACAATATATTTCACGGAAAACTACCTTTGTAATAATTTCTTTATTGGCGAATCATATTAAACTATTTTTTACTTAAACAAGTTAGTCTAGAATTTTTGACAAAAAGTCTAATTGCGGCTTCTAAACATATGACACTGCGATTACAGCGCCACCTACATGTTACTGACAACACCATCTATCTTTCTAGGTTAAATATTTTGATCTGGTGTATGTTTGTAGTAACATGCCTAGTTTTTGACATTTGCACCTGTTATTATAACGTATTGCAATAACTTCACGAAACATTTTTTTTATCGATTACTACGCCATCTAGAAGGAATCTACGAAAATGGATCTTCTATGAAGTTTATTTTTACATGTAGAATCCGAATTTGCAATTGAAACTGGGTGTTGCCATTGCCATTTGAAAAAACTGGTTACCCTCGTTTTAACCGATTACAATGCCACCTACATGAACACAGACAACAAATATTGTGGGTGTCTGTTACGCCGTATGGTTTGTTTTTTAATATTTCTCAGCTTTCACTATTGAAACTTGTGTAAAACGGAAAGCATTGGGTCCGATTTTTTTCTGTTTTGGACAGATTTCCATTAAATACAAAGTTGAAAATAAATACTTTAACTACAGTTATAAGATAGATAGAAATGGGTTTATCATTTAGCTTTATATTTGGTTTGGAACTCCGAAAAACAATATTCCACATTCTGCACACACACATTCACGATTATTTTCAATAATAATAGTAATTATTGTTATTATTATTAAAAATGTACTTGACCTTTATTGGACATTCCCCCACCCCCACTTTTTATGTGTTAGGCGCCTATGACCCGAGGTAAAAGTGCGTTTTCCCCATTGGTTGAATTATAATTTATTGCTGCCAGAATCTTCAAATTATTGATATGAAATATGCTTTATCTAAAAGAAGAATGCTTGAAGTTAGTCAGGTGCAAATTGCACGCTTCTGGGTCTCTTTAGAACGGATATATAATCCTTCTAAAACTAAGTACGTACGGTTGCCCCATTGGTCTCCATTAGTATTTTAGCTAAATCAACGAATTCCTGTATCCACTGATTTTTATGTTAATGTTTCGTGATTTCGGAGTATGTTCCATCCGTTTTAGGAAAATTTGCTTTTCGAATATCTAAACACACGGCAGTGTGTCAGGCCAAGTTCGGAAACGCACCTGCCGTGTCGTGCGTTGTATTACAGGGACCATTCCGAGCTACTTTCGACCCACCCATAACTCAAAAACAATCCACCACCCCTCCAGTACCCTAAATTCCCAAATTTTATGAAAATACTCTTTAGAATTTTTGAGATATTGATTTCCAAACATCAATATTTTTACCACTTACTAACTGATCAAAAACCTAGAGCACTTCCAGGTAGCTTAGAACACTGAATTTTTTCCAAGTGGTAGAGTTTCTGATACAGCCAAAGAAACAATTGCTAAATTATTAAAGAACTTCCACCTTTCAACCCCTCAAACAGACATATCTCAAAACGGCCTCCATTATTGGTTGGAAGGGCGCCAAAATGACTCAAAAATTCAAAGTCGACCATGAGGAAGCGAATAAAAACCGCAAGTCTCTAGCACTTCTAGAAGTAGGTTAGAAATTAGAATTTCCGTGCTCAGTCAGTCAGTCACCTTTTTACAACTTATAGTATATATATATATATCATCATCATCATATTCAGCCGTTTTATATCCACTGCTGGATGAAGGCCTTCCCCTTTTCTTTCCACATATCTCGGTCTGCTGATATCCTCATCCATGTAGCTCCTGAAAAACGCTTGATTTCATCTACCCATCTTACATTTGGACGTCGTCTCGGTCGTTTCTTTTCTCTAGGAATTCACTGTAGTACATTTGTCGTCCACCTTCCATCTGTTCGTCTAGCTATGTGACCGGCCCATCTCCACTTCATCTTCTTCGCAGTCTTGATTACATCCTCTACCTTTGTTTGTGCGCGAATCCATTCATTTCTCTTCCTGTCCCTCCTGGTTATTCCTAGCATGCACCTCTCCATTGCTCTTTGTGTGACTCTCAATCTTTGAGTCGTTTGCGCATTCAATGTCCAAGTTTCGCAGCCGTACATCATTACAGGTAAGACACATTGATTATAAACTTTACGCTTCAGACACATTGGAAGTTTGCTTTTGAAAATAAAGTGTAGCCTTCCAAAATATATAAAATCTAATGTGTCATACATTAAAAATATATTATCTTATTCCTTTGTCTGACCGCAGACATTATGCACTTCGTAGAAATATATTCTACAAAGAGAATCCCCTTTCCTGCCAGATCTTTGTTCTGTACCGCAACCCACAAGCTCCAACTTTGGCAAGTCCTTAAAAGGTTATGAAATAGATTAGAGTCAAGGAGGTATCACCTGAAGCTCAAACATTCTTTGGCATTCTAAATTGCCTGTGTGTATTTTTCGAAGCCTCTTCATCTAGATGGGAGATTTTGAAAAAAAAAAAAAAACATGTACTTACTTTCCTTAAAATCTCAAAGTAACACCAGATGGTCATAGAAAG
>JAGDQP010000783.1:79052-143259 GCA_022664845.1 Lepisma saccharinum
AAATAAGTTTCTACAAAGTGCTGACATAACAGTAGACGAGTCACTCAAACGTATTCATGGCCTTTTAAACTTCTTGGAAGCGACTAGGGATAGTGCTCCATCCAAAGCAACTGCAGAAGCTAAACTAATTGCTGAGAAGCTTGGGGATCTGCTGATTTGGAAGAGAAAAGGAAAAAAAATGTTTGACGAGAGCTGCGATGATAAAAGTGTCGGCTTATCAGGGAAGGATGTGCTTAAAATTACTTTATTTGAGATCGTTGACAACATATTGGGTGAATTAAAAACCCGGTTTCAACATTTGGAAGAAATCAATGAAAACTTTAGCTTTCTAAATGGCAGTAACATCCTCAAAGTGAATGTCAACGACTTACATACTGCAGCGAAAAAGCAGAAACTTACAAGAACGACATAAATGAAGAGGAATTTCTTGAGGAAATTGAAAGTTTTAAGCACCACGCCTTAGTACTGGATGCCAACATGAAAACTGCACCTCCAGCGAGAGTCTTGAATCTCATCTACAAGCACAGACTGGATATCCAAATATGAAAACAGCCGTAAAGATATTTGTAACTCTCCCTGAAACATTTGCTTCAGAGGATAGACGTTTTAGTCAACTTAAACTTATTAAAAATTACTTAAGAAGCACCATGGAGCAAGAAAGACTTTCAAACTTGAGTATTATTGCTATTGAACATAAAATAGCTTCAACTATTTCTTATTATAACACAATCAAAATTTTTGCGACCAAAAATGCTCGCAGGCTAAAATCAGTTTTAATTATGTAGTTCAAATTAATTCGTACATAGATTTTTCGTTAAAGCGAAAAGAATATCTGCAATGTATTTGAAAAAAGTATATTTGGAACAGAATTCACATGTTTATGAATGATATTAATATGTTGTTTTAGTAAAAATATCACGCAAGTACTGAAATTTTAGGATTACTTTTAGGCGTAATATATTATAATATTTCTTTCACACTCGCGTATATGTCTCTATACAGATAAATGTATTAATGCAAATATGACAGTATGCATGAATGAATGTATGTAAGGATGCATTTATCTTGTTTGATACCGGTATATTATGTTGTTATAAATAATACAAAACTTTTACGTATCTAATACTCAGTATTCGCCATAAGTATTTAAGTGTTGCCTTTATGCTTATTGTATTTAATATTAGTTTTCCCATTTTTCTTTTTTTTTTAATCTACACTAATATGTGATGTAATAAATGAGTTTGTATAAGTCTCTTGTATTTGCAGCCATGTTATGCTCTCTTACGAACAAACAAATTTGTTCATTTTCAAACGAAAGCTAAATGAAGAATGAAACCTGTACAAGGTTATTTTTACAACTTGCAAGCACATAGCGAATGTAATATATTTTTTGTGGTTAAAATAATTTACATTACAATATTTAAAAATCGATATAACATTAGTTTTATTTTAAATGTAATTTAAGAGTGCAATGTATAACTGAGAAACACTTTTCTAACCAAACCTCGGCAGGGGAAGGGGGGCGAATTGCGTTCTTGCCCCGGGTGACATAAACCACAGTTGCGGGCCTGCATCTAACTACTACAAAGTCAAAATTTTGCTGACAATTAGAATCAATTGTGAACAAAAGTGTAATTAAAGAAAGAAAATTAATTAGAAGAGAATGCATTTAAAATGAATTTCCTGAACAGCTTGTTCCTCAAGTGAAGAATGAACTCCGCAAGCAACCTGTGCTCAATTATGCATTATTATGCAGTAGACCTATAAGTTATGCTCGGGACTAACATATGATGTGAATTGGAAAATAATAATAATAGTTGCCAAACTTATTATTATTAGCAACTTGAAAGAACCTCCAAATTGTTTCTATAATGTAAATTCTGAAAAGAACACTCCGACTCTTTATATAACGTTTCAAATCCTAACCCTCAAAGCTGAAGTACTAGTAACTTCCTGATTCGAACCACTATCCGAGTTCATATTTTTGAAGTTGGTGTCTTCATTTGAAATCGAACGCGCGACCATTTAGCCATGAAGGTGCTTTATAAATAAGAAAGCAAAGGAAAAGCAATGGCCTAGTCCTTCGATTTTTTCAGTCTTCTTCAAAATTATTGTCAACAACAAACGGAACAGCTGCAAATGTTTTTGGTTCATCTGAACCTTTTTTCAGGTGGTATTCCTTCCTTCGTAAAGATTCTTCGCTGCTGGCGTTGGATTCTTTGTTTTCCTTTAGAGGATGGTGAAAGGGGAGGGAGGAAGAAAGTTTTGAAGCTGTCGTGGGGCTGATGTTTTTATGTTACAAGTTTCCTTCACCCTGTAGTACCGCACCCAGCACACTCACTTAGTAAGAAAGCACTTCTGTAGAGAGAGGGAAATTTCCCTGCATAGGGAATTTCTGGGAATTTGAATTACAACTGTGCCACCTGTTGTCCAAATATTGAAGTAGGTGATAAATCGCGTGGGAGCTAAATCGCAAAACTGCCTTCCCTGATATATCCTCTTAAGCCTTACCTTGTACCCTGGATGGTGAGGGCCAAGTACGAGCGATTGGAAGCGGATTGAGAGAGCCAGATAAGAGCACGAAAACGAAGATTGAAACCGAGGTGTATATTGGCGGGTGAGAGATAAGGCATCAATGGTTGAACCACACTTGTACAGTTCCGTGATGGGTAATTAGTAGAAACTATTCTTCGTGTTTGATCACATGCGTTTCTTCAGTAACATAGAAATAGATGCGCTATCTGCTGAATTTCATGAGGCTTAAACTAAATGTGAATTCCAGAAGAACACAGGAAACGGAATTTAAATCTCCTCGTTCCCAAGTTATTTGGAAGTTATAATTACAAAAAAAAAAAAAAAACGACCTTAGCTCAGTTTGTAGACCACTGACTACGCATCAGGTCAAGTATTGGGTCCCAGTGGCTAACCACACTGACCAAAGTTTCTTTTAGGGTTTCCCTGGCAATACTGGAATAATCCATTTAATTTTGGCGAATCCCAACATTTGTGCTGAATTTAATACGTTGTTTAAAACACGAATATGTCGGTACAACAATTTTGGGAACTAGACCACATAGAAGACTTGCTAATAGATGCAAGGCTGATCATCTCAATCCTATGTACAAGATGGGACAATACTGAATCGACCTCTGAAGTAAAAGAGGTAATACTACTTTAATTGGATGGAAGAATTTCTAGGATCTATTGAATATTTTGGATCTTACTGGAAGATCACCCACAAACAATGTGCTTTGTTCATTTTCTGGATTTAACAGGGCAGCGTTTATGTCTTAATCACCGTACGTAAACCAGCTCATCAAATAAAGATTTCCTTGCAAAGACGGTCTACTTATGTTCTCTTCATCATTTATTAAAAAGAAACTTAAAAAAGCTCCTCCGGAATTAAAAAGAAAAAAAAAACTCCTAAATTAAAATTTAACCCCAGTTTAAATGAAAAACTGAACCTCGCTTATGGGAAAATACAGTGTTACTTAATATAAAAACACTGAATATAAAATAATAATTCAACGTTGTAGTATTAACCAGTGGTGTGCTTCTGCTCTGGCACACAGGCAGCACGAAGGCACTATTTTGAAACTTGAATATATATTTATATCTAGAGAAAACGTTTGACAGAGCAGGACGTAGCAGAGCTGAAACGGGGCACCGAGTCAAATTTCGAATCTGCTCTGGCCTCGGGACCCGGACTGAACCGTTGGCCCGATTTCGACCCGGTAAGACCGAAGACAAAGGAGAGTTCTTAATTATCTCGTTTCGTTTGACCCCAACAGCATGAAAAATAGGACGCCGAAAATTTCCCGTTCATTAAGCTCCAAGACCGGATCATTCGTGTCAAGTTACGGACCGGTTCTCCGGGGCATCTATGATTGGGTGAGGCCGGGTCACCATGCAAAAGTGGCCCGGTTTCAGCTCTGGGACGTAGTACCGCCAGGGCACTTTTTCTGTAATAGTGCACCAATGATAATACCAGTAACTATTTATAATTATTGAGATTTCCGGAAGAGAGACGTATAGAAATGCTACAAAAATTACAATAATGAAATAACAACCTTTTAAATAATATTACCGTTCCGGTAAGAAATTTGATGTACTTTAAACACTGATCGTCTTAGAATTATCGACGTAATTTACAAGGCCCAGGACCTCTAGTCGCAAACCTCACGGCCACGTTGGGTCGGCTCCAACTTAACCACCGAGGCTCCCGTAACATTAGGATATTAACAGAACAGAAGTTATATGAGGGCATTATTACAAGAGATTAGTATCCTGTAAGAGATAAAAAATCTCACCCTAGATAATGCACGGAAACCTTTCCACTAGTGTAGTCTGATTTTAACATTACCATATTCTGGACAATGCGCTTCGAGTAATGCTAAACAAACTTAAATTTAAACATTACGCAGTTTCCTGCGCTTTCTCAAAGAGCTGACTTCAATAATATGGCAATTGCGAAATACCATTACATGGTAAATCGTGGTTGGTTGTATTGCTCGTAGCATACATTTTTTTCGCTATTTTCTTTATATTGGTGAAAATATCTTATTAAAGCAAATTTCTCAAGTTGCACTATGGCTAATCAATGGCTTCATGCGTAGTAAGTGATGAGAAACCTGACGATTGTGTAGTTTAAACAATCTCCTGTACTGTAATTCGGTATTTTTCAACCTTTTTTCATGCCGCGACCCCCTTTTACAGTCTGCTGACCGGCGACCCCAGAGCACTTTACTTGTTTTTAATAAGCTGTTTTGCTTCACTTTTCAGAAGACTATTTAATACACACAAACACACGTAGATCCCTCGTGACCTCCTTGAAAGCAACTCGAGACCCCCTGGGGGGTCGCAACCCTCATGTTGAGAAACCACGCTCTAAATAGTAAGGTTGAATTGTTACTGTCTGAACTTAGTGCCAAAATTATTATATAGTTCTGCTGTGATAATATCAACTAATATAGAATAATTTTGGGCCAATAATGATCGTAATATACAATATTTCATATATTTTTAGTTCGCTGAAAGATCACTGAAAGCGTGCCTGTACGGTTCTGGGTATATTTTTTTTTCTTTCTTATGAACACGAATATACAGACAACTTTTCATTTCTTCGCGTAACTTGCTTGCATTGAGACACGTGGTAACCCTGGATGACGAGCAGCTTGTGTGTGTTTTGTTTCCCAATTCCGGGAGGGAAGGATAATGCAAGGGAATGGAATCGTCGCGTATTTTCAGCAACGTCACTTTTTTTTTTGCAGCATACTTTCAATTCCTGCTATTAGAAAAATAAATAAAAAATAGATAGTTCAAAAATCTTTAAACGACACTAAAAGGTGTCTTTCTTTCCATACAAAACAAGCTTCTTATCAGCCGAGGTAGATGGGGCAAGGAGGGACATTGGAAAGAATCAGTCGTCGATTGCACCTCGCGTTCTTCAACTTCTCAGTCTCATCCAAAATCGTGACACGTGTCGCCAACATCAAGCCATCCACACACACGCTCATGACACAAATCAGTTGGTTGGATAATCGTTCGCAGGACAAATCTCAAGAACCCTATCCAAGTATGGCATACATCGATTATATTCCTTCTGTTGTCTTTTCTTCTTTCAAAAGGAAATCAGGTTTCATCCAGTTGAGGTTCATTTTCTTCCTCGGATCAGGTGCTCAAAGTTCTCGCAACGCATAAACAGTGTGGCAAGGAATATCATTTCCAAAAACCTTTCTTCCAAATATACTGTTTTCTTTCTGTTCTTCTGTCAAGGTTAATGGCGCTTCGGAAAAACAGTGGATAAATCCGACATTAAATGACAAACAATTATTTTTTTTTTCAGAGAAGGAAGACGAAGCATTTCGCCCCGCTTTGAGCTAACATCGTAAACATAGGTGACATTCCATCAGGCATCAGTTCCTACGGCCATTCGTATCAGAGAATACATCATTGCGCCTTCGTCGGCCAAATGAATGAGCATATCTCGGAGGACGTCTTCAAGCATTAAACGCACTTCAAGCAAAGGGGATCAAGACTATTTTCCGATCTTCACATTCAGTCGACAGTATAACATAGATACATAGCATCTCCGCAAAGCACATACATACTAACGTCTGCACATGACAAGTAGGATGTCGGTTCCGCCTACCGGAATGCACGACCAAAGGGCAGGACATCTGTAAAACCTAACCCACATAGCAAAATGTCGTCCCAGGAATATCTGACGGATCTCCTGGCAGGATATCGGGACATCCGTAGGACGTCCTGTTTAGGTCCCGTTTACATCCATGGGACGTATAGTTATAATTAATCCTTCGTATAACTATATGAAGGCATATCCTTCGTATAGTTATAATTAATTAAATAATAATAATAGTAAGGTCGATTTTAATTATAGAAATTCCAGGAAGGTAATCCCGCACGGCTTTCCGGGGGACATCCAGGGGACCTCCATACGGGATGAACTGTTTGTATTGCCCACAGAGTTATCCCACGGACGTCCTTAGGACATCGGTATGGGAGGTTGAGAAATATGACGTTAATGGGATCTAAATGGGACGTCCCAGGGATGTACTCTGCTATGTGGGAAGGTACAGCAACATAACGGCTCGATAAATCCGTACGGCAGGCTAATTCAACGCTGCAAGGACACATAATACATTGGCTTTCCTTGCCATGTATGGCTACAGCCAACCGAACATCGAAGTGCAGTGATTACACATCACTTCATCTCATCAAACGTATGCAAAATACTTCATGCAAGATGGAACATGCAAGTTTCCAACTCAAAATCAGGATCATTTTCCTCACGACCTTACCAAAATTCTCATCCAACAAGGAGATGAAATTACAATACGCTAATTGAATCATATCCTTCGGTATCCTTAACTGCTGTGACAAATACAATGGTTAAATCCATTCCTTCTGGCGAACAGATAGTTATCTTGCCAACAATGAACTATTCATCAATCCATACCTAACTATACGGCCTAGGCAAAACAGGTTTAATCTATCTTGATATTATCCATCCTCAGAAACTGTGGGCGTCAACAATGCCCTCACTAGTTTCTAAGCTGAAAAGGGGTGTGTTCGTCCCCGTACGTAGGAACACCTTGAAGTTTTCGATTCCTTTAGCTTGGTTTCGTCCCGATCTCCAGCGGATATTCCGTTGTCTGCTTGATGGTTTACATTCCAATTTCTAAGTACACTGCTCGAGAGTCCGTAATGACCATTGCCAAACCTGTTATCGCGGTGAACAGAACCACCTTCGTTTCAATTACGTCCCCTATCGTGCATTCTATTTCGGCCACCTCGGTGCCATTCTCGTCCACAGTCGCCATAGTCACATTGCGTGCATACATTCGGCACTTCGTTGCCTAGCAACTTCAAATCAAACCGGTTCGAGTCTAGCCTATATAACCTGTGACATGAGCTGTACCAGTTGTATACGCTCAAACGGGCATTGACCTCCGTTGTCCTGTTTCCCGTCGCGAGAATTACCGTTGCCACGCGGGCTTCCATCAATTGGAGTACGTTCCTCATCTGAAATACGGCTCAAAATGTCACTTCGTTCTCAAAATTAGTTTCTACTTTCTCAAAAATTGCATTTGCTGAAAACAAAATATCCGACTTAACATCAATAGGCAAATCTCGTTTCTCGCCTGAATAAACATCATAGCTAGAATTGTATATGAGCTTGAACTTCCATTCTTTAAAAAGAAAGAATTAACTATCGAGACGAAGTTATTGAACGGATCTGTGAAACAACGTTCTATGCCTTTGCGTAAATCATTGAACATATCATTCTTTACTGTATCTGGTGTCGCACTTACTGATAGATATTCTGTAACAGAAGAGTCTGGACTTTCCCTGGGAAGATTGTCATTATTGCAAGACTCAAGTTGCCCAATTCGCGTTACTTTAGTGTTTTCTGCCCCCTTCCAAAAGATACCGTTTAGTGCTAATGGCACAAGAATTCTGCCTGGTTTGATTCTGATTTTCGCAAGAGAACATGGCCCTCAGCTCCATAAAGTACCTAATCGTTTTTGGTTGCTTGCAGCGCGGCCGTTTCTGACTCATGCGTTTGCCAAACGTTTCAGGAAACAAAGCTTCGTAGTAATAGCTACAAACAAACAATATCACGGAGATAAACAGTAAAATGAGTAGGGGGGTTATCGGATAAGACAGACCTCCACGAATACCAAATAAGAAAAACAGCAAAACTAAATATCCGGATTTTCACTTATCCATTTTTTTTCTTTGCAACACGTCAAACTTGAGTTCTGTTAATTCTTTATGAATTTCAGTACGACTAAATGTTAGTAAACGAACATTAATGCGTACAATGCTTCCAACTGCCTGATGAAAGATCTAAGTTCAATGTACTTGTTATTAAACAAATTTATTTCACAGAACAATACAACGGAACTGAAAATGTACTCGCACATAAATTATCAAGCTACCGTGTTTAGGTGACACATAACGAAACTACAAATATATCGAGATATTATATAGTGTGACAATAACAATGAACACACTTTAAAGCTCTGCTTTACTAACGCACTTATTATAATGGGTCGTCGCTTTTAACATGCATTCATTTTAAATCTATTTCTAATATTACACCCATTAATTGTGTGTATTATATATGCTTTACACGCATTAGAATGTAACAAATAATAGTCTACAGGTGCTGTAGTCTTCTTGCCGGGAATCATGAATGCAAAATATATATACTTCTTGCGAAATCTGCTAAGCATTTTTTAACACGTAAGATAAAATAAAATTTGCTGACGGGTTCTTCAATAATTCCATCCAAACAATTAGATAACAAGAATACAATGCTCAAACAATATGATGCCTTCTATTTTTTTAAATATCTGCTAAAGAAAAATAATACGATATTTAAATCCATTCCTTCTGGTAACACTGTTATTATCTTGGAACTCAAGATGATTCGACGCATGCAACTTTGGTCTCTTTTTATTTTTCCTCAGAAACAGCTTCCTTCAGTAGTAACACCAACCAAATCCTGGACTTAGTAATAAAACATAAGTTGTTACAAAACTGATCTTTTACCCTAGCTACGAACGCAACCACATTAGTTTTTTTTTATTTCCAACGGAAAAGCTTCTTAGGGTACAAACTACCTTCCAAAACACATCCATAATCAATTCTTGCCGTTTGAACATCATCAAGGAAAAACGTAGGGGAAGGATGGGAAACGTCTGCACAAGAAACTGAACAAGTGATTCGACAAAATTGGTTGTAGTTCCGTGTACTTAAAGACTATTTAGGGCTACACAAATCAACATTAACACAGCATATAGGTCTATCTATCATCGCTTCTGCTTTTTACGTATTAAAATGTAACAACTAATAGTCTTCAGGGGCTGTATCCTTCATGTCGGGAATCATGGATGCAAGACCCAAGTTCCGAAGCACGAGAAACCTATCATGTGATCCGAAAACTACATGAGCATCCAGAATACAAATTCTGGGATGACTACATCTAGATCGCGTGGTCTAGCGGTTATGGTTTTAGCCTCTAGTTGATCGAATTGCAGTGGCATCACACCTCGTGACTTCCAGTATAAAATGAAAATCTCGCACTAAGCATATGAACCTTATTTAACAGTACATCAACACAGAAGACACTCTTACCAGGCGCAAATATGCTTTCACCCTTAAAATTCTCCCTCACGATCGGAACTTGGGAGGTCAAAAACTCACAGGATGGCTATGAAAGCTACCATGGACGATAATATTTTAATATTACCGCGAGTGAAATTCTCGCTGACGTATCCTGACTATTCTTGAGGAAAATCCAATATGTTTTCAATGTAAAATTATACATCCATTACTTACTACTGACATGCACTTGGTTCATCCCAAGCAAACAAAACCCAAGGTCATATTGACTAACATATATACTAAAATTAAAGGGTACAAAGATATATACCAGGTGTATGCATAAGTAGTTCCGGTTTACCTGAGAGATGGCGCCAGCGAAAAGTACGAAGCGTATTCATTTGAAACATACGTCATTTTGTTCGTCTGGCATTAAACTACAAACACACACAAGCTGAGTCCGCCAAACACTAGCGTCTTTGTTTTATCGTTCACTGATCATGGCGAAGTTTGTGCCTGAAAAAGAACATTTGCGGCACGCATTGATTTTCTTATTTAATCAAAAGAAAAAGGCTGTTGAAAGTCATCGTGTGCTGGTAGAAACATATGGTGAACACGCTCCATCGATTAGAACATGTGAGACATGTTTTCGACAGTTTAAAATTGGTGATTTCAATGTGAAAGACAGTAGACCACAAAAGTGCGAAAACCAGCAATTGCAGGTGTTATTGGGGGATGATCCAACTCAAACTCTACAGCAATTGGCAAAATCATTAAATGTGTCATAGGAAACAATCAGCAGACGTTTACGAGCAATGGGGAAGATTAATAAACTGGGTAAATGGGTCCCGCACGATTTGAATGAACGTGGAATGGAAAATCGCAAAGTCACTTGTGAAATGCTTCTTCAACGCCACGAAAGAAAATCCTTTTTGTATCGAATTGTCACGGGTGACGAAAAATGGATTTATTTTGAAAACCCGAAGCGGAAAAAATCGTGGCTTTCACCTGGCGAAGCCGGTCCTTCAACACGAAGGCCAAATCGCTTCGGCAAGAAGACCATGCTTTGTGTCTGGTGGGACCAGAGCGGTATTGTTTATTATGAACTCTTGAAGCCCGGCGAAACCGTTAATGCACAACGCTATCGCCAACAAATGGTTAATTTAAATCACACATTGATCGAAAGACGACCGGAATGGGCCCGAAGACATGGCAAAGTGATTGTGTTGCACGACAATGCGCCGTCTCACACAGCAAAAACAGTGAAAGACACCTTGAAATCGCTTGGATGGGACATCCTTCCGCACCGACCGTACTCCCCAGACCTGGCGCCATCTGACTATCACCTCTTCGCATCAATGGGGCACGCGCTGGCAGAGCAGCACTTCTTCAATTTCGAAGACGTTGGAAAATGGCTCGAGGAATGGTTTGCCGCAAAAGACAAGCAGTTTTTCTGGCATGGTATGCATCAATTACCTGAAAGATGGGCGAAATGTGTAGAAGCCGATGGCCAATATTTTGAATAAAACAAAATTAATTTCCCTTGAAAATTACGTGTTTTCTTTACCACAAAAACCGGCAAAAACTTATGCATACACCTGGTAGATATAGCGAGTTACAAGTTACACAAAATACTGTAAATGATAAAGAGTACAAACCGTTAGCTATATGCATATAGGCTTTAAGGTATGAAGTTAGTTTATAGAGATCTTTCAGTAAACAATAGTTTAATTTGCTCCATAATATTTTTGAGATCTCTACTTACAGTTCTCCAGTTCTTAGTTTGTCACCTTCGGTTAAGATGAACTGTTGAGTTGTTCAAGATTCGTCCAATCGATTGAGTTGCAAGGTTGACAAGGGGGAAAAGGGATACATATATGATCCACAGTCACTTGCTCCAGCATCATATATCCTCTGCCGGACTTCCATCCACGGCGTTAGCTGTATCCAAGAAAGCATTTCTCCAAGCAAAGTCGACTGCACATGACACACACTATCCTTTCATGTATGCCGACGTAATAATGACGTTAACCCGTCGTTTCCTCTCTTTACAAGAGGAATAACACAACGAAAGAAAGAAAGAAAATGCACGCAACCGTCTTCAACTGCCAGTGTTTGAAGATACACGAAACCGTAGTTTCGTTCGAAGGACTGTAGTAGGTTGTTGTCGAGTAAGTCCTGTACTTCAATATTGTTTATTTTCCACACACGTCCACTGCGACACCTTTGTCCTTAGCGTACGCGGAATATGGAAGTTGTGGCGAATGAGAATGTGTTGCCAACAAAATGTTATAAATCCAAAATGCACTTGCACATTACTTAAATAAACACAGGTAATTGTCATCTTAAAGTATAATATCAAACAAAGGAGAAACTGAAATTTCACGACAACGAGAAGATT
The DNA here is from genome assembly GCA_022664845.1 of Lepisma saccharinum. NCBI lineage: Eukaryota > Metazoa > Arthropoda > Insecta > Zygentoma > Lepismatidae > Lepisma > Lepisma saccharinum. The sequence continues at coordinate 91,087 of JAGDQP010000783.1, forward strand.
TCTGCTCCTCAGGCAACGACAGCTATCTTGCAACTGGCTTTGTTTAATCGTGGTTACATGATTGGATTCGAAATCTCCACCAGAAGGCGACTGAACTTCTACCTTCGCAAATGCGTAATTTCTTTAAGGTTCATTCGAACATTAATATACATAAAACAAATCGACCATTACGACATAGAAAACAAAGAAAAGAGAGGTAACAAAAATTATAATAAAACATCACAACATTTACCGATGTTTATGGTTTCTTATACTCCAGATAGTCGGGAATGAAAGTACAGAAGCAAATAGAAAACGGGACATTCCCACGACTTGCTACGTATTGGTACTTATTTGAAACCTAGAATCTCCGAAAGCGAATTTTTTCAACCACTGGAAAGATATTTTCCATTTCCCTATTTTAAAACTCCCTTTCCTTAAGGCGGGCTCACAGTAACATTTCGTCGGTAGGGGAGGTTAGTCCCGAACATAAAATCATGTTGAAAGGAAGCAACATCAACATTACTACTCTGGGGCTCAAGATGAATGACATCAGTAAGGCTCAGGGATGGACAGAGGACGAAACGTTGAATGTCTGCCTTTAGTTCAAGGTCGTAGAGCTGAGTGCTCTGCACCACTAAATCATATCAAGAGATAATAACAGATGGTTCATGGATTCTTCTGGGGTAAAATATTCCGGATGTAAACTAGTCCTTCATTAGGATTTATTGGCGGGGAGTGCTTCAGGAAGCTCCAAGAACAGGATTAAGAAAGACCTGAGAATAGAAACGTTGAACGTACGATCGTTACACAAAACGGGCGCTCTTCAGGCAGCAGTACGGGAGACCGAGAGGTATAAGCTGGATATGTTAGGGATACAAGAAGTCTGGTCGGAATAACAAGATAGCATCCGACAGGGCAAGTGCACTTTCTACAATAAAGGGAACAAAATCTCATGATTTCGGAATAAGATTCCTCAATAAGAACAGTATATTTCCGGTGGTTCAGAATATATAGAGTTCGTAAACGAAATACTATCGTACGTTACGGTACGTACTCGATGGGCAAACACGGTTTAATAAACGTCTATGCTCCGAGCGATGGCTAATGATAACAACAAAGATAGATTTTATGAGAATCTAGAAATATTGCTTCACCGATTAACGAAGTAAAGTAAGAAAACTGGATTGAGTAATTTCAAATCTAAAGTAGGGAGGGTTGAGAACTATAGAGCTACCATAGTCAAATACAGCCTTCACGAAGTCAGCAGAACAATGGAGAAAGACTGATAAATTTCGGGATGTCGAAAAACGTACTAGTAAAGAGCACGTACTTTGAACACTAAGATATACATAAATACACATGCATTTTCATTGATGGCAAAACTCTCAAACATATCGATCACGTGTTAGTAGACAGACAAAGACACACCAACATAATGGACGTTAAATCTTACAGAGGAGCAGAATCCAAGGGGGAGTGAATATGAATTGATAATAAGTACATAATCACGCCTAAAATTATGCTAAAATTACAAAAAATACCTAAATTTCGGCGAATCTTCTGAACTCTTCCCCTGGATACGCCACTGAGCTGTGTGAAAAAATAGTATGGATTTAGAATATCCAATAGCTACATAAATCCGATAGTGGCATAACAAAAGTGTTATCTGAAGATTCAATACGCTTTTTATTTTATATCAAAGCTTTGCTTTTATATACTTCGGATAAAATGAAAAGTAGGTGAGGAAAGCAAATACATTTAAAAACTAAAAACGTGTAACAGTTTCGGCAACTAACTAACAACTTGGCTTCATCAGACACACTAAATCACATGAACAACACCGTTGATGTGATATAGCGTGTCTGATGAATCCACGTTGTTAGTTGGCGAAACTGTTACACATGTTTAGTTTTTAAATAAACGTATTTGCTTTGCTCACCTATCTTTTATATATTTTATTGTATAATGAAGACAATGAACACAATAATGTAGACTCTTAAAGTTAGAAGAACTTAAATTTTCCTTCGCATAGAAACAGTATAAATTACACTTCTAACCAAAAACCAATAAGATGTGCAGTGCCTCAAAGTTCAATTTTCGGACCAGTCCTTTTCATATTGTACATAAATGACTTACCAGAATATTCAACTGGAGCAAATCCCACACTGTTCGCAGACGATACTAGCATCATCATAACAGATACAATGACAATGAAGTTATCAACAATATAAATACATCAATCGATGAATTAACAGATTGGTTTGCAGAAAACAGTTTATCATTAAACGAAGAGAAAACGCAAGCAATAAAATTTCATAATATTAAAAATAAGTCACTACTGCGCCGGCAATTCACACAAATAACACAGACATTTTGTACGTACCCTCAGTAAAATTTTTGGGATTTGTTATTAATGAAAATCTAAAATGGGATAAATACCTGCATCAACTAGGTAACAAGCTAAGCAAAGTCTGTATTGCTATAAAAATCATAAGAAACATATCAAATCTAAGCAGAGCAAAAATATTATATCACACTTTATTTCAGTCACTACTTCAGTATGGAATTATTTTTGGGGGTAATTCTGGAAAGAGCAAAAAAGATTTTTTCTTTGCAAACCAGTCATCCGAATAATAACAGGCATGAAAATTAACGAATCGTGTAGACCAATCTTTAGGGAACAGGGTATTTTACCATTTCCGTCTTTATATATTTACCATGTTTTAATATTTGTTAAAAACAACTTCAAAAAACACCATATAATGTATTAAAGAAACACATTCGTACGACACGCGTAATAATCTTAACATACAGATTCCATCGAATAACAACACTCTTTCAGAAGTTGGTCAAAAATAGATGGGAACTCTTCTGTATAAAAAACTTCCACAAAATCTCGAAGATATAAATTCGGCACCAAAATAAAAAAATGAAATAAAAAAAAGTATCTTACAAAACAATCCTTCTATTCAGTAGAATACATGAATCCGGGAACGTGACAATATACTCAAAAATTCAGAAAAGTGATTCGCAACATACTGGTCAAAAAGGCGATTTAGATATGAAATAATTAGGTATCAGACAAAATTGAGGGCGTTATTATCGATAGAATAATTATTACAACACGTATATTGTTTGTTCTAACGTACCTTATATCATTGTGTCATTGCACAACTTGTGTTTATAATATGTGCAAGTATTTCTTATGTATGTATCTTTGTGTATGTATTTTGTATGTTTGTGTATATAACTCTGATTACTTGTGCGCCTCAATCTCAAGCATTCTATTCTCACACTGTATAGCTATATTTTTGTATGCTCTGTAACTCATATGTTATATATCGTTGTCCTCAATGTACATTTTGTACGATCTGAAGAACGCAATAAATTATTATTTGTTTTTTAGGTTTAGTACAATTAAAAAAAATAGCTTAATTTCGAATGAGTCACTTCGAACGGCCATTTCTCGCCTCGCAATTGTCTTATTTACATCAAACTAAGAAGGATTTATTCCCTAAGAATGATATTTGTACATACAATAATGTACTTGTAGATAAAACTTTTCATTTAAACAAATGACAAGCAGATTTAAAACTTTGAGCTTTTGCCCCAGGTGTAACAGCCTAATTGCTGTTCCATTTTCATTTTTATTTTCTCCCTCTTTTATTTTCTTAGTCTACGTTTTGTTTCCTTTCTGTGCGTTCTTCTTAGCTCATTCTGTTTGGTTGGTTTTAGTCACTCTTTGATCGTGTTTCGTTTTAATTTTTGCTTTGGATTTTAACCGTTATCCATCCAGATTTTCGTTAGTCACGCAGCAATGACTTGGATCTAGTGCTTGTTTTTGATTGGACCCTAGTCAATGCTGCGTTACTTGTTTTTTGCTGATTGGTGTGAATAAGCCTTCTTCTCCGTTTGCTGGGAGAACTGCTCTCCCACGCCAATTTAGTTCAGTTCCAATTTTAATGACTAGAAGAATGGACGTATGGGCTTTCCATCATCTGTACTTCCTAAGCCCTATCTACGAGTGGTAAATATAAACGCCAAATTTAGTATATATTTCGATAATATTGCGACTGACTTCGTCCATACCGGAAAAATATATTAAATTGTAGTAAGAAGAATATAACCAATACGAGTTCTACCAGGACTTTTCAGCGACATTATTTCGAAATTTTCACCTCATTCAATTTAATATTTTGGTTTTGAGATTATTTGTCAAAATGTACAGTATGTTCTAAATTTCAGTATGGGACCTAACCGAATTCTTACATTACAAGTATCGGATCGTTAGATTTCAATAATCATATGCTAATTTTTAGTCTCTAGTTTCAATATTCGAAATTCCCGGTTAGCAATGTTGAAAGCTAAAGCATATGTTCATTACTTAGTCAAATTAGCGACATGTCTGTTCGACAATCTTAGCGTACCGTTTTTGATGTTAAGAGTAAATTGAATATTATACGACATGGTTCGATAATCTTGGTTTCAACTACAGCCACTATTCTCCGATAAAAAATCAATATTTTATAATATTATTTTGCATTTTCAAGATTTATTCAGAACGTCCTTTGTATAATGTAGTAATCATCTGCAATGACGTCACGCAGTTAATAACACTAAATTGATTCTTTCTGTACGATGTATTTTCGAGAATAACTTCATGCTTGTAAGTAATAATGTGATAAAACTTTTCTAAATTATACAACAATGTTTTTCAAATAATGTGTTAAAAAAGCAGCAAGATTCATTAATTATTATAGAAATTATGGACATTTATTTCCGACAAACTAACTTTCAGTTCTGCTTAACTAATTCAATGTATACCAGATAGACGATTCAAATTTGTTTGTTCCTTCAATTCCACAGTAATTCTGTTCAGATTCTTATGAGATTATCATATCCGAAAGCGTGCATTATGTAAGTTCAGTGTAATAAATTGAAATTATTAAATTTTTATATTTCTTCGAACAATCTTGTCTTTATGTTCAGTGAACGTAGTATAGAAACCTCTCAGTTAACTAGGTACAATGTAAGGCATTTGTTGATAATCCTCATACAGTGTATAGTAATATTTATGATGTGCAGTGAGTTATTTAATGTTTGACATGATATTCATTGGAATTTAGCTACTAATCGTTACGTGAAGTTGACAGCAATTGATACTAAATTATTTCTGTGTTTCGGTAAACCTATCGTTTTGAGTGATGCGTTTTTAATTAGATTAGGTCGGTTCACAAATCCGTAGGCCAGTGGTAGGATTCTTTCGCCAGCTGACAAGTGATAACTTGGGAAAGGAACTATATATTGAATTTCTGGTTATTTCTGCGTTGACATATGAGGTGACTCCAGCATGTGATTTGTGTGAATAGATATTATTTGCATTTTTGCGTTATGACACAACGTTTGGATTGAGTTGCGACCGTCATTCGTTGGTGTTCGTTCGTCTTTATTTCAGGAATTGCGATTTCCAGACTACAGGCGTGGGCCCTACTAAGATAAAGGTAAGACATGGTCTTTTGCCACCCTGTAGACTTCGAAGTGAGTAAAGACACAGTATGAGTCACATATGAGTCGTTATGCGTATTATTGTTTGTGATTATTTCCTAAGTAAAGATTTGTGTTTTTCTTTCTTAATCTGTCGGTAATCTGAACCAGCTGGTACTTCAGAGTATGAACTGACGATCTAATTAAAAGATTGGAGGTGTCGTCTTACCGGTATTTCCTCCCTCGATCTAAATTATTGTTGTTGTTTTTTTACAGTGATCACAAGGATCTGGAATCTTCTTTCCCAGATATTCTTAAATCTGGAAGGCATTTCTGCGCCGCTCGTCTGGGGTGTAGAAAATGTTTGGAGCTATAGGTTAGGTTAGATGCGTTGCGTGGGTACTCTAGGCTCTTGGCGACCCTATTTGTCTGTGTGATGCTCTTTGGGATCTTGGGTTGGAGGCGTATCACAGGCTCCCGGTAGAAAATACTTTGATCACATTTTTTAACGCAATGACATGTGTATATTTACAATCAGTAAACTACTTATACAAAACAGTGGGAGAAAACAGTGAAAGACATGGAAATGACATTTTGTGTGAAACCCGTCCGCAAATTTAATTAGAAAACCTGGGATCGCAAAAACATTGCTAAATATTTTTGAAAAAAAAAAGAAAATCCCAAGTGTTAACTCTAAAATTATTAATGTGTTCGTAACAACACTATTTTATATTAGGATTAGACAACTAAACAATGTGCTAGAAAAAGCGCAAGAAGCTCGATTAACCAAACGTAAAGGAAAAAAAACGGTGCAATCTATGTAACGGCAATCGTTATGTGTATAGTCAGTTTTGCAAAAACTGGAATATGGATTTCACTGGTTAAGCTTCAAAATATCCCCTTTCACAAATCTTTTTCCGTCAAGCTATAGTCCTGCAAATGATGTGCTCTTACGAACGTTTTGCCAGGGTCTCTACTCAATCATACCCGGCAAATGCCGGAATAGTTCCTACAAACTAGGCCCTGGCCGATTCATTCAAACATCTTCTCAGCCTGACCCTAAGATGTCTAATCTAAGGCCACAAAACATAACAATCTTATCTCAATCCATAAAATAATCTTATCCTAGCTTTCGAAATATTTCTGCAACCAATAGAACAAAACAGAACAGGTACCGGTATCTTAGCTCTTCGTATACTGTCCGACGAATAGCGTCGTTGGTACGCTTGGCCACAAATTATAACCTAAATCCAACTCTTTTTGGTGTCATGAAGTGAGTGTGTGAGAACAAGGAGCTGATAATTTTTTGAAGTCTGAATCCTCGAATATTTCCATCCTCTGTAACATGATTTTTTGTATTTTAATTAGTGTTTTAAAGGCCGGGAGAAAACCGGAAATTTTGAAAAAAAAAAACAGGAAAAATTGTCTGTTTTCCGCGAAGCAAAAAACCGTGTTTTTATTGACGATTTTTTTTATTGCCAGTATTCACTACTTAACAGATAGTTTGTGTTTTTCACCAACTTCAGTTAATAATTTAGCGAATCCAATGTATTTCAAGGCTCTTACAACTTCTTACCGATTCGTAAATTCTTAACAAATATTTCCCGGAGCTACCCATTATGCTTTTTGAATTGAATTGAAAATGGCTTTATTAGAGCGGGTGAGTTTCAGCCGGAGACTGCTCCACCACTTAGCCATTGTCAAGAAGAATAAATAATTAGACATACAACACATCAAAAGTTGACGAAATACAGGATAAATAATTCAGTTACAAATAAAAAAAGAACAGAATTACAGAATCAGAAAAATAATGTGGATTAAAAACACACACACACACACTATAAAACACCATTTCAAATTACAACCAATAATTGTGTTAGTGAACACAAAATGACAATATTGAACCGATTTCGCATCTGACATCCAGATATTAAATTTATCATGTGTACTGGAGGTTAGCTGCTGATCCTTAAGTAGGAAAAATTTTAGCGAAATTTTAAATGATTTAAATGTTTCAATATCTCGGATATGTTTGGGAAGCGCATTCCAGGCCTTTGCTGCCGATATTGAGAAGGATCCCTGAACCTGTTTGAGCTTGTGGCGTGGTACATCAAGCTTTTCACAGCTCCACGTTGTATATGAATGAATATTGGACCTACTTGTGAATTTACAGTATAGGTACGGTGGAGATTTTATTTTGAAACCCTTATAGAACAAGCAACAGTAGTGCAGATATCGAAGCTGAGACATTGTCAAAATATTATTATTATTCATCACGGATAAGATGTGCTGCTTTTTACGTAAACCAAAAGCGAACTGATTGCAAGAGTTATGAACTTTTTGAATAGCCATACATCTACGAGTAGAAAGAGACGTTCCGTACACCGCATCACAATAATCAAATAAAGGTAGAATAAGCATATTCGAAAGGTACGGTATAACTTAACATGCTGCTATAAGAAATATTTTATTTTATACAGTTGTCTCAGTACATTTAATGCCTTAAGTCACTGGGAATTCGTGTGTGTACTCAAGTTCAGTTCCTGATCTATTGTCAGCCCAAGATTTATATTCGGAGAGAAAGAGACATACGCATCCATAATACGCACTTTAAGTTCCGAATGGTTGATCTTGTTTAACTGTTGTTGGGTTCCCAGAAGAGTAAACGCGCATTTCACTGGATTGATGAGAAGACCATTATCATGACACCAGTTTGACACGGCCGCGAGGTCCTCATTAAGAAATTCCACTGTTCGCTTAATGTATTGTGGCGGTGAGGAAATAATTAGTTGCGTGTCGTTTGCATAAAAATGTGCAGATGAGCGCCTGACGAGATTCATGAGATCTGTGGTATAAACAGAAAATAATAATGGGGCTATTATAGATCCCTTTTTGTCCCTCTGCCCTGGATTCTGGTTATAGGAGCTACTGTAAATATTGTTAAGCATATAACGAGGATCCGGTTGACATTTCATTACACAATAATGGCAAAGTGATAGTAATTTATTGTTCAATAGAAAAATGATAGGAATGTATATTTTTTTCTAGAATACTAGGGCAATGAATGGAGTGACATAATACAACAAATTAAATGTAGTTTGATACACAAAATTAATTTGTTAATCAAAATACTCTAAATTGAATTGACATATTTCGAACAATTATCAATTATATAATGAGCAATAGAGCAATGTAAGGCATATACAGATGCTTATCAGAATAATGGAAACACCTGTAGTTGGCAACACGTCAGATGTATGGGTTGGCAGTGGTGTCGTGGCGACCGCAGCGCCGGACTGCTGGTGGTGGTGTGTTAGGTCGGTCTCCATACTACGTCAGGCGTCGTGGAACAGGAGTGTGCAGTGGCTGCAGCAGACGGAGGTAGTGTAAAATGGGAGACCTCTCAGAGTTTCAAAGAGGGCAAATTGTTGGTGCGCGGTTATGTGGAGTGAGTGTGACGGCAGTGGCTAGTGTGTTAGGTGTGTCACCAGGGACAGTGTCGAAGGTGATGACGGCCTACACAACACACAGGAAAACCACATCAGGGAAGCGGAACAGTGGGCGGAAGAAAAGCATCAGTGACAGGGCACGCCGGGCATTAAAACGCATTGTCACGCGGAACCGTCGTGCCACTGCGGCGCAAGTGACGGAGGAACTCAATCAGCACCTCCCCCAACCTGTTTCGACAATCACAGTCCGCCGCGAATTACATGACATGAACTTACGGGGTCGTGTTGCACGGTCCAAACCTCTCATCAGGGACCAGAACGCTTTGGCACGCCGCAAATGGTGCCGCGACCATGCAACTTGGACCGTTGACGACTGGAAACGTGTGGTATGGTCGGATGAGTCACCATTCACCCTATTCCAAACCACGGGCCGTGTTTATGTGTGGAGAACGCCCAAAAAAGCGTATGATCTGCAGTGTCTCCGCCCAACTGTGAAACATGGCGGCGGCACGGTGATGCTGTGGGCCGCAATATCATGGTTTTCATTGGGTCCTGTGGTCACACTTCGCGGACGCATCACTGCCAACGATTATGTCGCAATTTTAGGAGACCACTTGCATCCTATGGTCCGGATGTTGTTCCCGGACAATGACGCCATATTCCAGGATGATAATGCACCCATTCACACAGCTGGAGTTGTTGCAGCGTGGTTTGAGGAACATCGGGATGAAGTTCAACACCTCCCCTGGCCCGCCCAATCCCCAGATCTCAACATAATTGAACATCTGTGGTCCATCTTGGAAACACGACTCCGGCGACGATTTCCACCTCCATCCTCTCTCACAGAACTGGCCGATGCCCTGCACGAGGAATGGTGTAATATTCCACTTGCTACCAATGCCCTGCACGAGGAATGGTGTAATATTCCACTTGCTACCATTCACGACCTCTATGCCTCCATCCCACGTCGCATCAAGGCTGTTCTGAAGGCGAAAGGTGGCCCGACACCATATTAATCTGGTAAGTTGCACTTTCGTTCAGGTGTTTCCATTATTCTGATAAGCATCTGTATTTACAGACTTACTTATAGTAATACATTCTAATTTTTAACAGCATGGCTATTCACAGTAGCATAAGTTGCTTAACCATGAGTCGTGTTTGTATAACACCCAGGTCTTTAAAATCCATTTAATGTGACATTCCTATATTTTCTTTATACAAAAGAGCTCCTAAAATATTGAGATAGGATTGTACTTAAATATGAAACCCTTTCCTTGGACTATAAAGTAATAATTTGCAAAATAAGTTATTAGTAGCTTTCACATAATACCTGTTTCACCCTGAAATTGTTCGGAGTTCGAACAGGTTTATCATAGTTATAAGGCATTATTCACTTTCATAAAACACGACTATTCTTGGCTTTTGGTAAAATATATATTTTAACATTCTACTGATCGCAAAATTATTAAGATGGACGATGGAAGATAGTAGGCCAAGTTTTCCGCTGCATTAGACTATCCCATCGTAATGCAATAGCCCTATATGGCACTGGCTGCAAGCTGAAATTGATTTAATATACATCTACGGAACACAGTTTTTTTTTTCTGGGAGTTCCAATACAGATTTTATTATTCTAAACGTATATTTGTACCAAAAACAAACATTTAAACTATTTATTAATGCTCAAATAATGTTAGCTCCATCGAAATGGCAAAAAAGACGTTCCTTTCCAAAGTAGCACGTAAAATAAAAATAAAAACGAAAACTTTTTTTTCCGGTGATAATTTTTTTCCGTTTTTTAAAACACTAATTTGAATTCACTTATGGTATTGAGGCATCTCAAGCCGGGATTGGGTGAGGAGAATGTCGGAAGATAGTAGGCCAAGGTCTAGTTTGTAGGCACCATTCCCGAGGGAATTTTCTCCACATTCGGCCACACTGTGTGTAGTCAATGCTCTACAATGGTTCGTTTTTCAGAGTTCTCCTCATTTGTCAAAACATACTAAATTATTGTATAATTTTGCAATTATGTTGCCAGCTATTCAGTTTTAGTTTATTTTTTATGTATTGCATTAATTTTATTAGCTCAATTGTACAGTAACTTCTAGAGATTTATATATCATATTTTTTAAATAAATGTTTGTTTTATTTTCAATCTAATTTCTATTGATCTAAATATTTTCCTCCTAAGAAGATTGTGGATTGATTGTCCATCATATACTGGCCATTAATATCCGAAAAAATAAACGATGTTAAAATGTTCCTGTCAACTAACTTTCGACAAGAAAACAACCAAATACACAACTATCTCTATAAAATATATTTTTAAACCTTCAGACCTTGAATTAAATTTGCTTTATTTACGTCCTTTTGTCATTTTCGGCTTGGGGAGGGATGGGGTAGGCAGAGGATAGGGGAGGTATTTGTCGGAGCTTTTCATAATTTAATATACCGGCATCGCATTTTAAGATGTGTCATAATAACGAATTGAATTTTATTTATGACCTTTAGGGATCAAATACTCAGGCCGGGTTAGGGGAAGGAATGGATTCGGGAAGGTGTCAGCCAAGGGCCTATGTTGAAGGTGCCATATTGGTTTTTGCTCGGTGACACAGGAAACCCCTAGAAAAACTAGTCAAGATGATCGGCAGCTGAGATCGAACCCACGACCTCGCGAGTGTTTACGCCAATGCTCCACCACTTAGCTACGGCGGCTCGGTATTATAATAACGAAGTCCAATACTGGGTATTTGAATCTGCAACCGAAATTACACGAGTCAATTGGATCGGATATCCTAAACCCTGAAGATCTGGATTTTGGATCTTGAGATCCGCGTTTCAAGTATCCGGATCCTTTGGGATCCAGATCTCGCCATCCACAAGATAAAGAGAAATATTGGAATAAGTGCAAGATATTTTATGAGGTACTAAACCACGAAAAATTACAAGTGTCATCTAGGACATTGTAAATTTGCGTAATGGTTTCTAATTCATTAGCAAATGGGAACAAAGACTGGTCCCTCAGCTATGAAAGAGAGGAAGAGATCTCAGGCCATAACCCCCACCCCGCTCATTAGGTGTAGATTTCAATTTGTTTTTTAATAACAGAAGTGGGAGTTTTTAGGCTTACGGGTCCGTGTGTGTACATTTTTTTTATTTTTAAATCGTGCATTCAAAAATTGTTATGTTAGACAAAGAGCTGTAATACGAAGAAACGTAATTAATGTTTCGTACACGAAATACACGTTACTAATGACTAAAGTTACAAGAAAGTATATAAGAAGGTACTGACTGAAGCAAAGAAAATGCATTATAACAAATTGATACAAAACGCTACTAATAAAAATAAGATGACATGGGAAATTATAAAATGGGAATCCCGTAATATTGACAACTCAAACAAAAATATCGAATTAATTAATTCTAGTAATAATGTTATTAACGACCCCAAAGAGGTTGCAGAATATTTCAACAATTATTTTTCTAGCATTGGAATATATGAACTTAATGATACATCAGATTTGCTAATTCAAAACAACAGTAATAGCATTCCATTTATCTCCAACACTGTTATTGACGCCCACTACCCCTCAAGAAGTCATGAGAGTAATAATGAAACTTAAGAATACCACGTCTTGTGGATACGATGAAGTTCCGATGTATGTGCTTAAAAAATCTGCACATATCATTGCGTACCCTCTAGCACATATCATAAACGAATCATTTAAGCAAGGCATATTCCCACAGTATCTAAAAACAACCATAGTGAAACCCCTATTTAAGAAAGGGAATAAAAAACATGTGAAAAATTACCGCCCAATATCTCTCACTTCTGCGTTCTCAAAAATATTTGAAACTGTGATTTGCAATCGAATTAAAAATCACCTCGCATATAACAAAGTGATATCTCAATCCCAGCATGGGTTTCTTCGTGGAAAATCAACTCTAACGGCACTTTCAGATTTTCTTCAGGACATTTTACATGGACTAGATAATAAGGAAAATTCATTTGGTATTTTTTGTGACTTAAGCAAAGCTCTCGACAGTGTTAACCACAGTATTTTACTAAATAAATTATATCGCTATGGCATACGAGGAAAGTCCTTATCCTGGCTAGAATCATATTTACTAAACAGAACCCAGATAGTTGAAATTAGTCATACTGACGAAAATACGGGTTTAATAACAAAATCAATTTCTTCCCCTGTAAAATTAAAAGTTGGTGTTCCACAAGGCTCAGTACTCGGACCGCTTATGTTTTTAATATATATCAACGATCTTCCTCAACATATCACACAAGGAAATACAATTCTTTATGCTGATGATACTAATGTACTAATCAAGTCCGATATGGCAAATCTTCAACAACAAATCGACACAACACTATCTCAATTAGAAAATTGGTTTCAAACGAAATACATTTATTTCCATAAGAAGCGGCAGACGATCAATGCTACACAGAAATTAAGCATATTAAATAAGGAAATTACATGTTCTCAATTTACAAAATTTCTTGGTGTAATACTTGATGAAGAGCTAAAGTGGAAAGAGCATATTGATATATTATGTGGTAAACTCTCTTCAACCATCTTCCTAATTAGGTCATTAGTACCAATTGTTAACAGAAATACTATATTAACGGTGTATCACGCCATGTTCGAATCACAATTAAGATACGGACTGGCTTTTTGGGGTTACTCTCCGAATAGACACAAACCCTTTTTATTGCAAAAGCAAGCAATAAGAACGATAACTGGCATGTCTAGACGTACGTCATGCAAAATACTATTTCGAGAATTAAATATATTAACTCTTCCGTCACTTTATATATATGAAGTACTTCTTCTGACATATAATAATACTGATCATTTGAAGAGAAACTACAATAAACACGAACACTATACAAGACACAATCAAGATCTGTCCCTACTCTATCACAAAACAACAATGTTCTCCAAATCCCAACTATATATCGGCATTAAATTTTAGAATTATCTACCCGTAAATATTAAGCATGCTAAAGACAAAAACACCGTTAAATCACTGTTAAGAAAACTGCTTATTGAAAAATGTTTTTATAGTGTTGAAGAATTTTCACAGTCAGGAATAAGTTGAAAACTATTGAGTTGTACCTAATAGCAAATGTGTTTTTTTTTCTATGTAAATATATATAGTGTATTCACTCTACCATTCTTTTTAATTGTACTCTGTATTCTTTATATTTTGTGCTAATTTATCCTTGTCCATTCACTGCAATATAAATCATTTTCTGATAATATTATTTTTGTAAATATGTTTGTATTCTTGTGTGGTAGCAAGTTATTTTCTTTGTAGAATTTGCGTTTCTTTCTATTCTTTGCAATTCTATCTTGTTTATATATTGTATTCATTGTAATAGTAATTCTTATATGTTATATGTTGTATGTATTGACGTGTCTGTGTGTGTGTGTGTGCATGTGTATTACATGTATCTGTAATGAAGTATTCTATACCAGAATGCTTGTGCATGGAATCTGGTCATCAGAATGAAAATAAATCAAATCAAATCGAATCAAAGACATGGAGAGTAAATACATATGTTGTAAAAAAAAAAAAAAAAAAAAAAAAAAAACAAGGCTTCCTCACACCACAAAAATATACGTATAGTTAGAATAAAGAACAATCAATACTCAATAGATATTGTTTCATTAAAACGCTGTGTATCTAAAACCAACAAAAACTCTAAGCATTTCTTCAGGAAATAAGCAGACTGTTTATTGTAGTTTAAATGCCGCGACCCGATATAGCGTACTCAGTGACGTCACGTGACGCGACAGAAGAAAACTCACGAAAAGTGCAGGCGCTAGCGTATTTATAGTGTATTTATCTTGAGTTGAATGGTACAAAAATGGGGAACTACGATATTTCTATTCAAAATATCGGGGCGCTGACATAAGATTATAGCATGTTTGAAATCAAGAGAAGGTCTAGTTAGTAATAAAAAAGAGGTTGCAGGGCCTTCGGCACCACCTGTGTAATGCCATCGCTACGTACAACCTTTCTGTAAGTGTCCCTACATTTCACACTTTGAAGTTGGCAAGCCTAAATTGGGAAATTTATTGTACAGTTTAATATATTTCTTGATCATAATACTCTGCATGAAATATTTCGAGTAATTATTATTTATCTTGAGCAATATCTCCAAAATCACTATTAACAATATATTAGAATAACATAGAATTTGTGAATAGCAAAACAAAGGGATTGACATTTTTTTGTTTTTCATTCTCTCAGTTGTTCTATTGTTTACCACGATTAGTGTTCAACAAACATTTTACTGCAAGTCGCAGTTGCGTGGTTTACAGAATGTGCTAGGAACTAAAGTAATTCTATATGTGTTCTAGGAATGGTGAAATCAACAAAGAATTTGACACTTTTTATGCACTGTACAAGGGAACTTACCTCTTGGAGTACCGGTATCGTCTGTGACTACATTTTGTTGATAACTAAATTCAGCATTAATATGCTATTATAGTTTTCTTCTGTTACATTTTGAACAGAAAGTAGTCGTACAATGTGAATGTTACTGTATAGTAAACTATACTAGCTATACTTTCGGAGATGCATTGAAGGAAATATTATGGGGCACTGACTTTGAGTCTTTTTAGTGTTAGAAGAAAAAAATAACCCAAACGGTACGTAGTCAGGAAATTATTTTCCTCCCCAAAATCATGTGAACTGCGTAAAGCGGATTTGGAAGGGGTGAAGCTCAATAATAATAATAAAAACAAAAAATCAGTAATAAATTAGGAATAACCACCCTTCTTGGGACTTCCTCTGATAAAATTTATATGCATAATTTAACTTTTCTCCTCCCTGAGCCAAGGATGCGTAAAGCATATAAACGGAATATTTCTGTCGTTTACAAGGGCAGTAAGGATATAAATACAATTGATATTAAAGAGTGGAAGTATGTGACTACAGCGGGGATCAAACCCGGGACCTTTGTGTTACCGTCCCAATGCGCTACCAACTGTGCCACCCAGCCGACCCACTTTCCAATCACACACCTTCCACTCTTGATGTCAATGTTCTCTCCCGAAACCACCTGGAGAATACCACAACTCCTAGTTGTGCTTGGACTTGCCTGTGTCTCATAATGAAAATATCTCACACGGAAGGATTAATATCCAAAGATCAAATGGAGACAACTCCCGTTTTTTTCTGTACATCAAGCCTCTGTAGGTACAATTGATATTACAGAGTGAAAAGTATGTGACAGGAGCGGGGATCGCACCCGGGACTTTTGGGTTACCGTCCCAATGCGCTCAATTGTATCTGTACATACAGAGGCTTGATGTACAGAAAAAGTCGGAAGTTGCCTCCATTTCATCTTTGGATATAAATACAATTCCATTTTAAACAGAAGGTTTCTTGTACATATTTTTTTTTAGCGTAAGGTTATTTAATTTTACTAAATTGACACCAGAAATGCATAAGCTATGCTAATTTTCGTGATGAGGAAGCAATAAAACCAGTTTTTTTTTCTAAATTATATTTTTTCCGGCCAGTACATCACTAGCGCCGTAAGAAAAACACCGAACGTCCGGTAACAGCAACTCCATTTTCAATCTGCGCAATAAAATATCGTTGGATGACTATAAATTTAACGATTTAAGCTTGGGTAGACAATAACATTTCTCGAAACCATAAAGAATGCGTAAATATTGAGGAACACATTGTCTGTGTAAGGTTGCTTGTTTGTATTTAGTTGTTTAAAGGGGCAAAACGTTAAAAATTATAAGAGCTTTAAATATCTCTAGAAGTAGAGGATATAGGCCGAATACTGGCCAATCTTGATCGATATGGGCTGTATTGATCCTATTGTTGAAAAAAAAACAAGCGAAAAATTGAACGCCGTAAAAACGCGATTTTTTTTTTCTTTCAATGTTTAGTGCTATTTCGGAATAGATCGATTTGTTTTTTTACTATTACGGGGTCCCTGACAACATTTTATGATCAATTAATTAGTTAAAATGTTAGTTCATGTTCAAAACTTATATGTAGATAAAAATCCGAAATGGGACTGTCTCTAACAACTTTTGAAGCATTATGTAAGTTTTCTCGGTTAGAGCCAACGATGCCTAAGAGAGAAAAGTGAACAGAACTTTTCTCTCAAGTACAAGGGTGCTAATGAGATAAAATTGCATTCCTAATGTAAATTGAATGATTTTGTACATTTTTTAACGTAATACATTTTTTAACGTAAAAACATTTAATTGTACTAAACCTAAACAATAAATGCATTGAGCAGTTAATATTGGTGATGAAAAGGCAAAAAAAAAAAAAAGTCAATAAAACCTGTTTTTTTGCCTCTTGAAAAAAGAAACAATTTTTCCGCTTTTTTTATTTTTTTAAAAAAAAATCCGATTTCCCTCGGCCTTTAAACCTATAATTGGTCCATCATTGCGCCGAAGTTGGCCCGATATTATGTGCTGCTAAGGATATCTAACGAACTATTTCTTAAGTTTTTAACTAAGGTAAGTGAAACAAGGGGAAAATATGTGTAGTAGATGGAAAGTAATAAATTTTGAAAATTAGCCTTTTTTGTTTTTTGCATCGCGGAAGGAAGAATTTTTCTGTTCTTTATGCTAATTTCCCTTTTCCCCAGGTCTGGGTATCACTAGGTGCACTAAACACTTTTCAAAGTTATAGTTGCCTATAATATTTTAACAACAACAAAATACAATGTATTCTGAATACTTTGAAAAAAAATCTTTGATGTACAACATAAACATCAGGTTAGGTTACATTAGATGTATTGCAAGGAATTAGAATACAATTATCACACAAAGGTCATGTATATTTAATATAAGATTTCATTTTGTAATATTTGCAAAATATATATCATGGTTAAAGAAACTTTGTGTGCTGCTCTGAATATATTCTATTCAAGATTACAATATAATGCAAAAAGTTATCTAAGGAAAATGCTCTATAGGTACCAAACATTGTACCAAATATTGAATTCAGAGTATTATGATCGAGAGATTACATTAAATTTTGGTATTCTGTCACTGTGATCATAGCACCGGTGTTTCAGAAAATAAAATTCGTTATAAACTGTTATAATTTTCTACAGTTAAAATGACAAACCGATCGCTGTTTCACATTCAACTATATTTTTGCTTAAGCACTTACTTTTACGTTCACGGTGCGGAGATGAATAAGCATAAGAATCTGTTTAGTAGTAAATATTCGTAACGGAAAGTAATAATATATTTTACGTGCTTGATTTTACGTAAGAAAAATAATACAGAAAGAGGAAAATAAAGAAACCAGTAGGTTTGACCTTATTTTTTTTTTCGAATTTTTCTATTTTTGCATTTAATATTAACTTGCATTCGAGTTCCATTCTCATTTGTTAGCATTTTTAAACAATGGGACTTTTCTTCTTCCTTTCCTAGAGACCACCCAATAAATGCATGTGATCCACAAGCTATTTGCTGCTTGGGTTCGGCAGCCTATGGCGAATAGATCTTATATTATCCCTCATTCTTTCAACACGGATCTTTTCATGCTTACCTTTTTCTTTGGTCTATTTTATCTTACTTAATTTTCTAGTTAAAGGAAGAGAGTTTAATTTTCTAGTTAAAGGAAGAAAGCATATAGCATAAATACTAGGACCTTCTTTTGCCTCGTGAGTTGTATTCTTTTTTCAGTGTATCTAGGTACACGCATATAAAGAAAATGTATTATTGAGTGATGGATGTATTTCTCGTGTTTTGATGTTAAATACATTGGACACATCAATATCTATTAAGGTTAAAAAAAATGGATTACTTATTTTTAAGGCCATGTAGGTCGCAAAAGTGGACATTAGCATTGATAAAAGATAGAGAGATTTTTATAATAAATTACATCTTCTGATCGCGAATAGAGTTTAACTATTCCAAAGAATTATGCATTTTAGTTTACTCGTAATATAAAAATACTACCGTATTACTTTAGACCTGCTATGATGCGGAAAGTTCCACGTTAAATCAGACTTTTCCCGATTGCGCACATGCCTTAAAATTCACAAAAAAATGTTTTAACTACTTTTCATAATTTAAAAATTAATAAGCCTTTGACACTTAGTCTTCCAGTTTCCAAGGTATAACACGTGCCTTGATGTAATTTTGTCAATATAGCTGGTGTAGTAAAAAGTAACCTATTATTTTGCCAATAGATGGCTTCAGCGATCTGTAGCTCGCGTTGTATAAGTCCGATCGGGTTCAACGAGATGGCGTTCAAACGATGAGATTGCGTACTACAAATTGTTCAGATAGTTGTGATGAGTTGACTCAGTGTTGTATGAGCGCGCGTCAAAATGGACACTAGCAAAGAGAAAATGCACTATATTTTACAGTTTTTCTTCGATAAAGGCGAAAGCGCAAGCCAGGCGGCTGCAAATGTGAATAGTGTTTATGGTTCTGATACTGTAACAGCCAATCACGCGCAATTTTGGTTTCGTCGATTCCGTTCCGGTAATTTTGACGTCAAAGATGTACCACGCACTGGAAGGCCAAGTGTCGAAAATGTCGATAAAATCATGGACATTGTCGCGTCCGACCGTCATGTAAGCACTGTTTCGATTGCCCAAGAGCTAAACATTGCACAAAAAACCGTGTGGAACCATTTGCATAAGGCTGGATACACAAAGTAGCTTGATGTATGGGTGCCACACGAGTTAAGGCAAAAAAACCTCATGGACCGAATTTCCATCTGCGAATCGCTGCTGAATCGCAACAAAAGCGACGCATTTCTGAAGCGGTTGGTGACTGATGATGAAAAGTGGATCACTTACGACAACGTCACGCGAAAACGGTCGTGGTCGAAGCGCGGTGCGCCGGCGCAAACGGTGCCCAAGCCAGGATTGACGGCCAGGAAGGTTTTGCTGTGTGTTTGGTGGGATTGGCAGGGAATTATCTACTATGAGCTGCTCCCCTACGGCCAAGCCCTTAACTCGCAACTATACTGTCAACAATTGGACCGTCTGAAGGCAGCAATCGCCCAGAAGCGCCCAGTTTGGGCCAATAGGAGAGGCATTGTGTTCCACCAGGACAACGCCAGGCCACGCACATCGATAGTGACTCGCCAGAAGCTCCGGGAGCTTGGTTGGGAGGTTCTTATGCATCCACCTTATAGTCCGGACCTGGCACCGAGTGATTACCATCTGTTCCTGTCCATGGCGAACACGTTTGCTGGTGAAAAATTCGCTTCAAGAGAGGCTTGTGAAAATCGACTGTCTCAATTTTTTGCCAATAGGGACAAGGGTTTCTATGAGAGAGGCATCATGATATTACCTTCCAAATGGCAACACGTTATCGAACAAAACGGCGCATATGTGACCTAAATCGGATCATTCTAACTATGGTAAGTTAAGCCTTCAATGCCATGCAAAAATAATGGATTACTTTTTACTACACCATATATTTTTCACGATCATAGTTAATTTGAATGTAATGTAAGTCACGGAGCCGTTCCTTCCTGTTCACACGAGCCTCCTGGACCCTTTCTTTGTGCATTTAATCAAAAAGTTCTCTTTCTTTCTTTTTATAGTGCTATAAGAGTACCAACATACTGTTTACCAGTATTCCCGGTTAACTTTGCTGTTTAGCCCTGTAAGAACTTTTGTGCTCATACGTATGGAAAAACTTTTCAGAGTCTGAGGTTTTCACATTTCCTTAGGTTCTGCTCTTTTTTTGTGCGTGTGTTCCGGTTTCTCTACATCACTGTATCAGGTGCCTGGTTGCAGTGACTGCGGTTATTTTAGTATTGTAAGCTTGTTGCCATGGAGTGAAAATTTGTTTTAGTGGTCACCCAACCAAATTCTGACCGTGCTCGAAGTTGCTGGGCTGCCAGTTGATTCTGTTGGTTACACTTCTATTTTCCGATTGCCTATTTGTTTGCTCTCCCGTGTGGTTAAGTTTCATTGGGAAAAGAAACAGTGCGGGAGACTGCACAGACATATTGCCCCCCGCTAGCAAGCAGAGTTTAACTGACACTCCCGGCTCAATTACAGGTCGAGATTGGATTGCAAAGAATGCACTAAATACTCAGTAAGCTGATACACAATAAACTTCTTGCTGAAGCACTATAAAGCATAAACCAAATGCAATGAAGAAACTAAGGTTTAAAGTGAGTTTGTTTGATAATAGGGATGGCGAAAATTTTTGGAAAACGAAAATAACGATGAGAAATTTTTCGAAAAACGATTTTTTTTTTCGAAGAACTATTTTATTTTCGGAAATTGGAAAGTAGAAAAACGTAAAATTGGCGAAAGGCGAAAGATGATTTTTTTTCGAAAAACGAAAAATTGTTCGAAAGATGAAAAACGAAAAAAATTCGAAAGAAGAAAAATGAAATATTTCGAAGACGAAAATAAAAAAAAACAATACAGGAAAAACTAGAAATTGTTCCAAAGATGAAATAGGAAAAGAACTTTTGACGAAAAAAAAATCCACGAATAAAATATTAATTTTATTGCAATTAATGTAATTCATGGTACTTTGATATAACTGATGTTTCTATGAAGTTATAGACATCAAAAAATAGCTCTAGCTCTAGCTCTATCTAGGGTGAAGCTGAATGTCAGCAGATTTTGTTTATTTAACAGTCAGTCGCAGTAGCCGCATTGGGTATTAATTAATGTTACAGTTTTTTTTTCTGATACACGTGCTGTTTATGAGAAATATGAAAGAAGGATTGAACTTAGGGAAAGTCCCCAAATACGTTCAATACGTACGTACATTGGTTACGGCTTAAGAGATTTCGGCTATTCTCCGAAATCTGTTTGTCTCACTGTGATTGTGAACTGGGTTTCGTGAAACCTACATCGTTCTCATTTACTGCTGAACATGGGCAAGTCAAACATATTGGAACACTTTACTCGCGACAAAGGCAGTTCAGAGTGCAATTACTGCGACATATTAATCCACAACAGAGGTACAACGACTGGTTTGTGGTATCACTTAAGAGCACGCCACATAGGTGTTATCCCGAGTACATCCCGACAGCAAGTATTGAAAGATGATATTGAAGAAAATCCGCATATAGTGCAGCCAAAGAAACAAAGCTAAGGTATAAAATATTACAGCTTGCAATAGATGCATCACTGGAAGAATGGTTTGTTTGTTTATTTTTCTAGAACTTATGAAATTATTTCGTAAACCCTAATGTTATTTTTACATTAACTTTTCACGAGCGTAGTCTAATCGAGTCGTTTGGCGTTTGTGTTGTCTGTCTCTCTCTCTCGCGCGCGAGTCGCGATAACTGCCGAATGCGTGAACCGATTCGAATGAAACTCCCACAGATTGTTTATTGGCTCAAATTGCATGTCAAGTTCGTTAGGGAAGAAAATCCGACCATGGGTAGTGGTGAAACCCTCCCTTAAAATAGCAAAAATGTAAAAAATTAAGGAAACAACAATGGAAAACGAAATTAAAGGGCTCTTTTCTGTTCCAAGAGCTTTATAAATGTGCAAACATACTTCGGAGATTTCGGGCTATTGGTTCCGAGGGAGTGGGAGTAAATCGGACAAGGGTACAGCTAGAAAATGAAAAAGGGGGTGTTCTAAAAGTGCATACTGGCGAATCCAAATGAAGCTTTGACAGGTTTATCGCGAGGTCTACTGTTCGAAGAATATTAAGGTTAATGTAAAGCAACGATCTCCAACAAAAGGTGACAGCACTACCTCCATATACGTCTAATGTACTTTTATCGTTGCATGAAATTTCAATGCTGCTTCTACAAATTCAAGCCTAGAGAGTTCTGACTTTGAGGGAACAAAGTTCATAACCAATTCAAGAGTTCTATAAATGCCGATTTTTTATTTTCGTTTTTCTTCGTTGTTGAAATCGCTTGATTGTTGTTGTTTATATCAAAACGTCTAACAATGAAGTTCTTTCAACAAAAGACAAAAAAGAAAATTAAAAATCGGTATTGATTGAACTCTTGAATTGGTTATGAACTTTCTTTTCCGAAAGTTAACATTTTCTAGACTTGAATTTGTAGCAGCAGCACTGAAATTTCATACGACAAAATACATTAGACATATGCGGACGTAATGCTGTCATCTTGTGTTGGAGATCGTTGCTTTACATTAACTTTAATACTAGTAATTGACCGAGTGAAGTGTGACTCGGCATTTGTGTTGTATGGGTGTGTGATTCACGATAACTGCCGAACGCGTGAACTGATTCGGATGAACCTTTCACAGATTGTTCATTGGTTCAAAAACTTTATTTCTATATGGGCCACTCAATTAACTTTGGACTTCGGCCCGTTACAATTCGCCTTTAGCTGTTAAAATCCACACCCACGCCCCTACCGGGATTCGAACTATGGCCTACCGCCGCAGACCGCTCGGCCACCCGGCCTGTTATTGGTTTAAATCACAGGTCAAGTTCGTTTGGAAAGAAAATCGGATAGAGAGGGGGGGCATGAAACCCCCTAAACGTGCAAATATAGAGAAAAACAAGAAACCTATTATTATATACCGGGTGTGTAAATATGAAACCGGAATTTGTGCATAGACGACCTTCTGTCACTGTGGTTACTGTAAAACTGCGTCCTTGGCGCCAGTTGCTTGTTTTGACTGCTGATAACGATTTGCAACTCACAACCAGACAAGTTTCATGTTAGTGTAGTGTTTAATAGCGTTGAACATGGCGCAATTTGTACCTACAAACTACGATGTGCGGACAGCATTGACTTTCTGTTACATTTGAAGAAAACTGCTGCAGAACCGCATCGCATGCTTGTCGAAGCTTAAGGTGATCATGCTCTTGGTAAGTCATAGTGCTATGAGTGATTACAAAAATTATAAGTGGCGACTTTGATGTGAGAAACGAAGAATGGAAGACCACCGAAAAAGTTTGCAGACAGCGAATTATAAGCTTTGTTGGATGAGGATGACGCTCAAACGCAACAACAACGCGCGGATTAATTAAATGTAACACGAAAAGGAGTTTCCATACGTTTGAAAGCCATGGGCAAGATTCAGAAGGTGGGAAAATGGGTTTCACATGCCTTGACTAAACGACAGCAGGAAAACCGAGAAACCACTTGCGAAATTCTGCTCGCCAGGTACAAAAGGAAATCATTTCGCCACCGAATTGTGACTGGTGACGAAAAGTGGATCTATTTCGAGATTTGTAAGCGTAAAAGATTATGGGTAAGTCAAGGAAAACAGGCGACATCGACTTCAAAACCAAATCACTATGGACGGAAGACAATGCTTTGTGTTTTGTGGGATCACAAGGGAATGATCTGTTATGTACTGCTGAAACCTGGCGAAACCGTTAATACCCAACGTTACCGACAACAAATTATTGGATTTGCATGAAACTTTGCGTGAAAAACGACCAGAATATGACTAAAGTCAATATAAAGTGATTGTGCTTCACGATAATACCCCACTAGCAGGAAAAACCGGTCAGGGAAACGATTGCGACGTTTGGCTGGCAGCCATAGTGCTGTTACTCCCCTTAAAATTCATTTTATCTTATCGTTTGACTGGGAAATCCTTCCCCTTGCGGCTTACTCACCAGACTTGGTGCCTTCCGATTTTCACTTATTTGCGTCCATGGGACACGCACTTGCTGACCAGCGCTTCACATCTTGGAAAAATATACGAGAATGTTTTGATGGCTGGTTTGCAGCACAAGAGGCACAGTTTTTTGGTCTGGCATCCACACATTGTCGGAACGGTGGCAGAAATGTATCGCTAGCGATGGCCAATACTTCGAATAGTATAGTTCTTAGCATTGTCATCCAATCGCCGTGCCTTTTCTGTACATAAATTCCGATTTCATATTTACGCGCCTGGTAAAAACGAATTTAATGGACTGTTTTCTGTTGTAACTTATAAGAGCTTTATAATATAGATGGCCACAATTTGTCTAAAAAAGAATTTTTCGAAAACGAAAAAGACGATGCGATTTTTTTTCAAAAAACTTTTTTTTTCGAAAACCGATAATTTTTCGAAAAACGAAAATTTTTCAAAAAACTCTACTTTCGAAAATCGAAAAATACTTTTTTCGAAAATGGCCATCACTATTTGATACACCATCCAGCTCCAAATAACAAATATTAATAAATTCACTGCATTTCACATAATTGAAAAAATACAAATTGATAGGTGACAGGCACTTTTAGGATCAAAAGTATTTTAGAGAACGGGAAATTTCACTATGAAATATTCTTAATAAAATTTTAAAACATATTTATAAATATGACAGACTTCATTAAAAGGAAGTGAAATAAATTTATTAAACAACTAACTGAAGCGAAGAAACTCAGAAGCGTCTAGTTCACTGGAACGAAGAGGACGGCCCAAGAGGTTAGAAAGGCACAAGATAGTTCTTAACCAAATTATTGGTAAAACGTAGCACATCATGAAATTGTCATGTAACGAAAAAATAGGGCAAACTAACCCTCTGAAAAAGTAGCTTAAACACGATATACAACATATTTGTAGGCTCGAATCGCCTACGTAAAATAATATGATTGATTTCAAATGACTTGAACATACCACAAAAACGTTGCATCTCAGCATAAATAATTTGAATTCAATTTTAATAACTACTACTACAAATGTGAAGTACTCATTAACTTTTACAGTAAACTTTGGAGCTTTGTTTTAATTAATAGCTGCATCAGACTTGGGAGAAATTAATTATTGTTTAAAATGGGCGCAGCTACTACAAAAATACGTACCTGAGGTCTGTCACAATGTATGAGTTGTATACGCGAACAAAGGTCTATGTGAAAATGGAGCTATTTACGAAGCAAAGGTCATCGATATTTATATGCACTTTGAGCATATTGCAAGAATTAACCTCGGTATCGGTATTCTGAAACTTCTTGAACTAAATGCACTAGGAAACCCGCGGAATAAACGTCAATGTTACATGCTCTTCTCGTAAGTGAGTACACTCTATGGGCAAACAATAGATTATCAGCTATTTTAGTGCCGCATTTGGCCAAATTGCTATCACTGCTACGACTAAAAAAGTGCCTGTACTCTTATTGGTATTTTTCTCCAAACTTCGCGAATGATATAAACATCAGGACGACGATGAGAAAAATAATGCGCAAGTTGTTACTTCATTGAGTCTTTCTAGGAGTCATTCTGGAAAGAAATATTAGCTTCATAGTGCCATACGTTTGAACTCATGGGAGATAAGGTACCGCTAGCAAGTGCCTGCTTAACGCTGCGGCTACTGCATTGGACATCTAATCCGGGGACACGAATTCGGCTCTCGGCGACGTGATTTTTAAATAAGTTTTCTTTTTATAAGCATATCAAATTATACGAAATTCACTTTGGATTGATTAGGTTACGTGAATTGATGTTCGTTGTTTTTTTATTGACCATGCGATACACTTTAATTCATGGCAACGGTAACAGTTTGTTCTGTTGTCGAATTCTGAGGCGATACTTTCTATCACGAACGAGTCATTTTTCATGTCTGTCAATTATCAGCAGAAACAAACAGGACAGTACTTTCCTAATATTTCGTTCCATTGTACCATATCGTATCATTCTCCTGTTTTCAGCGTGACGTTTAGGTAGAGACAATTAGATACACGTGATTTGTGGCTTTTGCCCATCACCAGTGTTATTACACAAAAGTAAGTCCAATAAGTTAATAAAAACAGCGACCTGTTTCACTTTTTTACATGTTTTGAACAGTTGCAGAGTAAATCTTTGATGTCTTCTTTTTATTGTGTGATATGCCTTGTAGAAGAGAGGATAGGCGTCGCACCAGTCCCGGCAGTTATCTGTGCACAAGGTGGGGTTAGGTAGCACACCAATCCGACAGCTAATTGTGTGTGCAGGATAGGTAGCATAGCAGTCCGACAGCTGTGTATGCAGATTAGGAAGAGCACACAAGTCCAACCGCTAACTGTGTTTTCCGGGTTATCAGGAGTGTACCAGTTCGACTGTTACTTTGTAGGAGGGAGAAGGTAGAGGAGAGAGGTGATCACCCAGGCAAGTGATAAATTATAAGGATGCGTCGTTTTTTTAGCCCTCCATCAGTGGTCCTCCAAGCTTCTCCTTTTATGATAGTGGCTCTTTCTGTTGATTCCTTAACAAAACTGTTGTTCGTCTGCTTGTTTGTATACTGCTGTTTGTTTACATTATGTCGCTTGTTCTACAAATGTTTACTATTTGTAGTACTCACGCTACTACAAAGCTGACGCTGTTTATTGTGAAACTCGTGCGCAAGAACGTGGAATATTAGATTATAATATTTTGTGCGCGGTTGTAAAATCTCCTGCTTCGGAGCGATCGTGGGCACGTAAGTGGATTTGAAGCCCACAGCTCAATGGTAGGGCGTTGGCTGAGCATTCCGGAGGTCGTAACTTCATTCCTAGCTACTGACTTTCTAAGAGATTTTCCTATCAGACCAGGACAATGACGGATGGTACCTTCAACATATACCCTGGCTGACACCTTCTCGCACCCTTTCCTCTTCGTTATCTGGGCCCGAGTTTTAGATTCCTGATTTTCATAAGTAAGATATTTGAAGCCCGCCATCGAAGTTTCCCATTTTGTTTGTTAGATTACTGAGGGGTATATTACGCCGTGTTTGATTTGTAGCAGAAAGTGGTCCCCTCTTTGCAATTGTCTTCCCTGGCTGTTTTTTGCAGATATATAACTCAAGCCTGGGATATTGTTCAACTCGAACAACGATATTATGCTAGGTAAGGTATTGGTTGATACTTTCCTTATCTTCTACATAACTCAACCCGGCCTGAGCCAAAGACGCCAAAAACTCCTAAATTTAATAGGGAATAATTATTAAGTTAAGCATAATTTTATGTCTGCTAGGTTTTAATAGTTCTCTTTTATAGTCGAAGAAAATTCAACTAATTATTAACTTACGCATATTTGTATTAATTATTCGCGAAGAAAACTTGTAACTGAATCTATGAAAGTTCCAATAATTAAATACAATAGATTTCCGGTAGTTATATTATGAACTACTTTACCAAATCTTAACGGCACTTTATCAGTATAGTATTCAGATAACAACCTAAAAAAATAAGTTAGACAAAAATGGTGCTTTTACTTTTTTTTAATTTGGGAACAAATTCCCCTCATCTAAAATGGTTTCTTCCTAAACGGATATTTTTAACTGCAATGTTTAGCAGATATTGGAGAATAGAAGTTACTACTATCACTGCTACGGAAAAGATTTTTCTTTCTCTTCACTATTAAATAATGTGTTTAATTGATGGACCAAATACATATGTGACAACATTCAGAGCACAACCGCTCTGCGAAGAAGTTTAAATTTCTTTACCCTTTTTCTCAATACAGACAAAATGTAACATAGACGTTTGTTCGCGCATATGTTTCATGTATTTGGACCTGCCTTGAGATACAAACTAGTAAATTAATATAGGGAATTGCCTATGCAGTTCACAACACAAATGAACTAAACAGAGGAGAAAAAAGATGAAATTAATGACGAAGAAAAATTCAGCTGTTTTAAGTACCAAAACTTTGTAATGGAGACAACGTAAACCGGAAAACAAGAAGTAATCCGTTTACGCAAACCATGAAAAACAGATCCGATCAAGAAAACGAGGAAAATCAATGAACCAGGAAAAATTTCCCAAACGTGAAACCAAAAATATATACAAGAGGAAAATAAAAACAGTGAAACCAGACGGTTGTTCCGTGTTCCACAAAAACCGGAATACCGAAAAAAAATGAGAATAGTACCTACAGAAAAATGAAGGCCTTACTCTGAGAAGAGTTGATAGATATGGTTCAGTGGTCAAACAAGCGAGCACAAAAATCCTCACGTGATAACATAGCATAGTTATCTGGGAATACCGGAAATCCACTAGAACTAAACCACAAGCACGGAACTCTGGTAGACTAGACTATCACTGGAAAAGAACACAGTATCACTACAAAAAGACAGAGCGGGTATCTCGTTTGTCACATATACAAAGAAAGAGAGAATCCAGCAAGCTGCCGCGAACATGAAGGAACGTACTCCATGTCTCAATTACAATGAAATAAATTATTAATATTAAATTATCGTAAAAGTTTATATTGATCAAATAGCATCAAGGCATGTGCTGCACCTGGGAAACCATAAAACTTCAAATATAAAATGGCTATTATTTTTAAAAATTACGTGGAATACTTGAACAATTATTGTTTGAATATTAAGGCATGTGCGCGATCGGAACGTTTTGTCCGATTTTAAGTATTTTTTTGTTTGTCAGTACCAGTTGCAAATTTTCCGCACTATATCACGGCTATAATATTACGAAAGTTAAATTTCAGTTCTGACAAAACTTAAAATTCACAGTTTTCAGAATAATTAGACGCTATGCACGATTGGAAGACGTTATCCCATTAAAAAATATTTTTTACATTTTTGTTATCAAAATCAATGGCCACTTCTCCGCGCTATAAAGCCTAGGAAATAAGTACTTGAAGTTTTTCGAATCACCCCAGTATATATTTATTAGAAAGCAGTAGAATATCACTATAATTCAACGATCCTGCACACGAGGACATATTCACAGCAGAGTATTTCTACCAACCATAATAAGGATTACATAATATTGTTAATTTTTATATACTAAACAAAAAATAGTAAATTTAGCTTTCCTCTGAATAAATACTGAACTACATGGGTTGTGCTGTCTTACAGATAAATCGTGTTTATGTTTGGCTCTATGAATAATACGAAGCTCGAAACTATACATTTTATAAATGGTTTTCATTACTGGTCATAATATAAAACATACTTGTCAACGCCGTGGTTCTTGGCAATGCCTGCAGTTGTAATTTCACTGTGTAAGTGGCAAGGGTAAAGTAATTTTGAACTGTGTTTTTAGTTATTTTACACAGTTTCAATTTTCCAAGTTTTACTTATTTAGAAGCATTGCGTTGCTAATTCGATTTTCTCTATTTTTTTGTATAGGAACTTGACTAATTTATCTAATCTACCGCTCTCGTAATGTATTTTAGCTTTCAAGAACAATTCTTAGGTGCTCTTGAAATGACTGGTTTGAGGACTGGTAGGAAACGCACCTCAGCAATATATCACAGGATTTGACAGGTCACGTGTCTGACGTCACAAACTCTGTACACGTAACAAATCGGGTACCAAGTCCTTAGGTGGTGGGTTGTTGAACAGAGTTTATGAAAGAGCACCACGGAACACACGACTTCCAGTGATTTTTCTTCATGAATTCAAACTGCGGTATTATGCACAGCCAGCCGCGAAAAATGTTTACAGTGCTTTTGGGACAGGAATGGTAAATGGACTCACCATTAGCCGTTGGTTGGTCATATTTACTTCCCGTGAAACAAGATACCCCTTGGGCAACCTACCAACATCATTTCAGTTGAGCTGTTCGGCAACACCGTGGAAGCTTAATCTCAGAAACATATTCGTACCATTTCAGACGAGTTTGGCATACACCATACTACTGCCAGTCGGCGGCTCCGCGAACGGTAAGGTGTAATACTTGGACTCTTGGGTGCCACTTGAGTTGATACCGGCCAACATGGTTTGCCGTCCGGAGGTTTTCTGAGTATAAGGAATTTATCATCGGCTTGTCACTTGAGATGAAAAATTGATTTGCTATGACAATCGGGAATAGTCAGGACAATAGTGGGATCGTGATCAGCGTCCAGAATGGTGTCCTAAACTACCTCTCCACCCACAGAAGCTGTTACTGCTGGTATGATGGTCTGTAGTGGGAGTGATCCATCATGTCTTTCACAGGCGAGGTGAAACTATCATCTCAGATCGTTACACTCCATGCTACACTCCATGAAATGCACCGCAAACATGTCCGCAAGTATGCAGCAAATGTCAACAAACATGCTTTTGTCAACTTGCATGGCATTGCCCCACAAAGAACAGTGCAGGCTCTCCATGAGTTGCTGTATGAAACCCTTCCTAATTCGCCGTATTATCCTGACTGTATTACACTGACTACCAGCTCTCGGCATCTCAGTCCCTTCTTGACACTGAGGACCTTCCTTGATGATCGAACATGTAGTTGAAGTTTTCTTCGCATCGCAGACTCCAGACAGCTTTCCCCACGAAATCAAATATTTAAGTGGGTGATGGGAACAATTTGTGGTTGCGGACGGTGACTACTTTGATTAAGTGGGTAATGTAGCTTTAATTTTTTACCTTTGGACTTGACGTACCTCGGGCGTACATTTTATTAGCAGCAACACAATATTATTTTGATTAACTTGCATTTCTTTTTATGTACAATTTACTAATTAACCTTTTCTCTTTTTTCAGCCCATTTTTCTTGCCTTCTATGCAATTTAATCAAGTTGGAAACCAATCCAAATAATGGAAATTGAAAACTTAGATATTAAGACTGAGATAAAGGAAGAATTGTTTTTGCCCGAAGAATCAACCGACTCATTCCATCGCTCTCAAATTATCAATGAACCTGTTAAGAGTGAGGAATATTCGGAGTTTCCGAGTGAAGCCATTTGGTTTCAAACAGAGCGGGAGACAAAACTTGAAGACACTACTGGATTACCTACTGAAACGACCAACGAAGAATATTCAGAAAAGGGCGAGCATGAAGGTATTACTGGACGTCCCTTTCTAGTAGAACCAGTTTTGAAAGTGGAAGAGGATATAGGATCAGGAGATATTATTACTTTATCTGCGGAGACAGAGCAACCTGTTCACAGGTATATTTTTAATTGGTTAGGTGTCTGCTATTTTTTTAAATATTTTTTTTTAATTTATCTTTATTTCATAGATATTTTATTTGAATTTGAATTTTAAGCATTTTGGGTATATTTTGTTCAGGCCGAATTGAGGATGCTGGTAGAGTTGATGGAATAAAGGAAGTTGGGAGAAAAGGGGAATCCCAAGAAAAAACACGCATGCGGTGTTTGTTTGTCCACCACAAAACCCATATGAGCTAATCCGGGATAGAACTGGAGACCACATAAACCATAGATGAACGCTGCACCAGTGAGTCACCGCTGCCTCTTAGAAGAAACACTAGCTGGGTGTCAGAGCCCGCGTTTCATGAAAATTCGTAGGTAGGTACAGTGCCTAGGTAAACCTTCACAGCCAAAATTATTGGCACTGCCGTCAACAAATAACGACAGGGGATCCCGAGAAGGATGGAAAGTTGAGAGCAAGTAAATCGAATACAGAAAATGCCTTTTCTTTAATAAACTGTTACATATAATGAAAGCAAATGGCTATTAATGGCTACTGGACAGGAGGTGATATTATGCTGGATGGAATGAGGACAATGGCCGCCGTCTTGAAATTGCTATCTTGACTATACTTAATTTTTTTAAATAGTATGTCGGTCCTGTGATATATCAATCTATGCAGGAATGTTCCAAGATATGCAATGACGAAGTCGATTTTTGCATAGCTCTAATCCTGTAGTATAAAATGACACACGAAATTCACCTAGAGAAGGTCATTTTCACCTAGAATTACGCCTGCCTGAAATGTGCACTTTATCTTCTGTTAGTATATTTAAAACTTTATAGTGGACTTCATTTTGTGGCTATGGAGATCATATTTTCCAAGATAACGGTACCGCTTATGTAGCAGTTTTGTTTTCGTTTCTTCAACGGTTTCAACAAAATGTTTATTTTTCATCATTCGGCTCACACATTCTCCAAGTTAGATCACGTGTTATTTTGTCGTACAGGAATAGAGTTATGCCAAAATAATTAATTTTATCATTTGGTTTCTTGGAACATTCCAGCACAGATTGAAATATCACATGATCCACTGACTATTTTTTTAAATCAAGTGTAGTCAAGTTGGCCACAGTCAAAACTCAAAATTTAAACCATAAACAAGGAGTTGAATAAATCGTCCCAACATGCTTGACTGTATATATAGATGGAATATTTAGGGATCACCAATGTTGATTTAGAAAAATCGATCTACGTTTTATCACATCTTCTCCTTCAGACATATATTAGAGAAGGAACGGAATACAATCGGACTATTCATAAGCTGCTTAAAGGTTCTAAGAAAATGTATGGTTTAGTTAAAAATAAAAAAACTATAGAATAAGGTATTACGAATTTGAATCTCAGATGCTATCCACCTATATCAGCGACTTCATACGAGTAATATATATCATATAATTTTAAGAGATTGAATACCCAGAAGATGAAAAAAAATATTTAAATTTAAAATTTAAATATATATTTAATGTATTTAAATAAATACTATTTTATTTTACTGTTTAATTTATAGTAATTTATACTCTGCTATTTAATTTAAATTTATAATTTACGACTCCAAGAATAAAGGATAACAAACATTGGATGACTTGAAATAGCTGTTGCACATATTTTAAATTATTTTTCAGATTATCACATTTAGTCTAACTTCTGAAGTTCCATACATTTTGAAAATAACAAAAATCAAAATTCTTGATAAGAGAGAGAAAACAAATATTTAGCATCAGGAACAACATCCTTTAGTCATACCTTTCTAAACTTTATTATCTCTCTATGGTCCTACCTCTCTTGAATTTGTCACTCAGAGCACTTTAGTACATTTAGTCTGAAAATATTGCGCTTGTTGTTTTTAAATCACTAAGCCTTATCCAGCCGAACCCAAATTCCAGAGAGAAAGCAAAAGTGGCTTGGGTATACAGCGATTGAAAATTAGTACATCTGAATTTTGGAATTTAAATTCATGTTCAAAGTAACTATAATTGTTCAAATTTGGGCTCTAACCGATATATTGTTTATGTACTATACATTATTCTGATTATTCAAATAATTATCATATAAACATGGAGAAAGAAAGAAACGTGTTATTTATACCGATAAATATAAATACCCAAATAAGAACAGATTTGGAGTTTTTAACAAAGTCTGGATATTTCCGTCTAAAATGGGAACACTAGGTTTCTCACGTCAGGCCGAATCGAGTCCATTATACCTGACCCTCCTTGACGACAATATGCTCCGGGATAACTTGTTAATTGTTTACGCAACTGAATAAACATTGTAGTTATAAACTGATAGATTTTTACGTTTCCTGTAATATTCATTTTTTTTAAGTATTAATAATTTCTGATGTAAAGCAGCTTTGATATTTGTTCTTCTTAAACTTTCACTTCCCAAGTACATATTTGTCATAGACAGAATTTAACATATTGTAAAAGTGATCCACAGCTTTATCATAATTTCTGCATTCAAGTACAATTACCCAGTTTTGCATCAATATTATTTCATTTAAGTTTAAAAAATCCGCTTTACTACAATTATAAACAGTTGTTGGGCTTAATACTATCTTTGATACCTGTTTTTCTAAACAGCACTAACAAATCTTCATACAATAAAGGAATAACATATCTATTAGCATCTATACCACCTTCGACGTTAGCGATAACTAAGACTAAGATTTTCACGTTACTATTTACATCGAATTAAACAAATTCAAGTTGAATGGTGAGAGAAAATTCGATAAAGCGATACATATTGAATCGTCCTGAAGAAAATCATATTTCCATTCGGTAGCTAATGGAATATTGAAGTATCTAAAATTAACAAATTCTTATGCTTACCGTCAACAATGTCTTCGATATTTGATAACAGCTCATAATATTTATCAACTTTTGTTTTAGGGGGAATATATAATAAGTTTTATGCAATAGACTTAATACATACTATACCTAATAAATCAGTTGTGACGGGAGTAAATCATAGTACTGTTACCGCACATAAACTCATTTTATCTATCTAGCTGGTATATAAGATATGTGTATGTATATGTTATGCATGATAATCTTTCAAAGCTGCAAGAAGGACTCCTCCTCCATTTCTATTTGCTCTTATCTTCTCGAAACACGTTGTAAGTATTATCTGTAAATTCTCCATTGTATATATTGTCCGTTAACCAAATTCCTGTTAGTAGAATTATATCAGAATGGGAAGCAATCACACTTTTATATAATTGATTTAATTAAGATCGTAACCATCGAATATTTTGATAATAAAATAATAATGTTTTTTTACTACTCATATCTACATTTTAGGTTAAATGTTTAACTTCATCCACAGTACTAAGTGTATGTACAGAAATATTTATTGTCTTCTTTTCTAATTTCGTATTGCCCTAATAATCTATCCGAACAAAATCATAAGTTTCCTTTCTTTTTAGATTCCTAGCATCCTTTACCGATTTTCAATGTCATATGAAACTCTGATTTCCGTAAATAGTGCCAATAACTGAATATCCAATGTATCTACAATTAAAATTTCTTTTTAACAAAAGTATCTTCATTGCATCTCCTTTCAAACTTAACTGTGACTGGAATTGGTTGAGTTGGTGTCGTTTTCATTCGGCGACAAATGTTTGCATTGTTATTTAGTTTCTGTCTAAAATGGCAACTCAAGCTGTATCTGAAACTTAATAATAAATAAATAAATAAATATACTATCTGTTTCATTGCAATCCAAAGCCGACTCATCCAAATCATCTAGCTGGAATGCCAACTTACCGAATTGTTTTTTCAGTAGGGAATTTTCACCTTGTAATGTTTCAATAACATTCATGCATTTCTATATTCCTTCGTTTTGTTCCTTTAACAGTTTGGAATTATAGTCCAATTTTTAATCTATCCCTGACATTATCGACGCTCTTGAAAGCATCTTAGCTTGGTTTACACATAATTCACGTCCCTTCTGTAGTAGAAGGGAGATTGACCAGGAAATCCCCGTGCCGGCATATTCTACTGCTGACGCCGGCAAAACGGACGAAATCTGTTATAATATTACGCACACCAAATGGCTGTGACAGATGTGATGAGATTTGCTATGACAGATGAACATTTCCCTACTTGTTTCGATGCGTTCAAGGGACGCTGATATATGTCCATAAATAGCCGAAGGGATAGTTTTGAGAAAAGTTAAGACATTTGGTTTTATAAGTAGAATAAATCAATTTTTCGAGCTAACTGCTGGACAATTTTTAGACAGTTTTAAGTGTTACCTTTCTCCTAAATAACCTTGTGCATGTTAAAGATTGAAATTACACTGCAAAATGAGAGTACGGTACCTAGCCGCCAACAGAGAGATCCAGGTTGGAGTCCAGGTCACGGTGAGTATCAATTTTTCTGTTCTATTTTTCAGAGTTTATATATGTCTTTTTAATGCTGTGTAAACGCTGTTTTCACTGATATAAATCATTCTTCCCGTAGCAATAAACACAATAAGCAATCGAGCCTGAGGAAAGGCAAAAGAGGTGTGAAAAACTGTGAAAAACCATATGGCTGTAAGCTATGTCCAAGGCGCTTTCGACGTGAGTTCTTTCTGAAGTGGCATTTGAAGTCTCATTCGAATCAAAGAACAAAGCATGGCTGCCAATACTGTGACAAGAGCTTTATTAATTCAGGAGATCTGAGGAAACATGTCCTAATCCACACAGGAGAGAAACCTTTTACTTACAACTATTGCAACAAAAAATTCCGTCAAGCGGTTCATTTGAAGGAGCACAACAGGAAACATTCAGGGGAAAAGCCATTTGAATGTAGTTTATGCTTAACCCGCCTAACAACGGCGAGTGCCCTCAAACTGCATTTGGCCCTTCACAGTAAGGAAACTCCTTTTTCCTGTGAACACTGCAACCGTAACTTCAAACGGAAATCATATCTGGTTAATCATATCATGACTCATTCAGGAGAGAAGAATTTGTTTTTCTGCAACTTTTGTGGTTACAGTTTTAGAACAGAAGAGACAAAGCGAAAACACGTGGAAATGCATACAAGTCATCAGACATTTGTATGCGAAATTTGCGGCAAAATATTTCCAACACCTTACAAACTACGTGCCCATCGTCGAATTCACCAGCAAAAGAGATTTACCTGTACTTTGTGTGCTAAAGCATTTCACATGCAGTCGTCGCTTCGCAAACATCTCTCGGCTCACGAATGCACCAGTATTTATTCATGTTGTGTCTGTAGTAAATCTTTTACAAGCAAAAAGTACGCAGATATTCATTTAAAACAACATACGAGTGAAATGTTATATTGTGATGAATGTAAAAAAGGATTTAAATCAAAATACGTTTTACAGAATCATTTGTTAATGCATTTTAGTAAACAAGCGTTTAAGTGTCATCTCTGTAACAAAAGTTTGTCGAGTTTATCAAGTTTAAGCACGCATTTAATCACTCACTCTAAGCTTAAACCATTTACCTGTGATCACTGCAACCATCATTTCGCACAAAAAGGTAATTTATTAACTCATATCCAAAGGCGCCACACACTACCACAATTCTAAACAAATATGGTGAATGGAATCATTGGAATTTCTCCAGAAATTAATGGGAACTAAATGAATTGATCAAAATGTCATTTTTTTATTCATGTGAGCTATGATTTTATTTATTGCTTCTCAAATATTTTGATTGAAAGAAAAATGTTTTTGAAAATCTCCCAATATTCGAACACGATTTCAGATTGTAGAATATGCTATGGAAAATTTCTGAAACCCTCACTTAATCTGATAATGCGCTACTTCAGAACTTATCACACAAAAGGTGTTCGGAAATTAGACAAAATTTGTGTTTCAAATGTCTGAAATCAACTGTGCTTTAGTGAAAAATCAAATTTATTCTCGAAGGGTAGAATGTTAATTGTACCTGTGCATTAAGCCGGTGTCTATGCACTGCTGGATAAAGTATCCGCTTTACTCCTGAAAATGAATGACATCATCTTCCCATCTTGTAACTGGCCGTCTTTTAAGTATATGAAAATTTAACGTAGAAAGTTTGCAATCAATCTGAACTTTGTTTCCCTTAGAGAATTATACTTATCGGAAAATCAAACGTTATTAAGGTGTTATTTTTATTCGATCCATTTTCATTTCTCTTTAAATATTTTAATACTTGCTCTAGAGGTACAAATTTTTGGAACGATTGAATTTTTCTGCCATACTCATTTTCCAAAGTTAACTTTTACGCTTTTCATTTATTCTAATAATAAGACGGAATCAAGCATTTGTTCTATATAGATTTAATGCATGTGCCAACGATGTCTTCAATTAACTTAAGTACTGCTCTCATTAAATGAGCTTAGTTTTTTTCAAATCCTATGAATCCTAGGCACAGAAATAGATTATATTACTTTATTTAAAAGTTGTATGCTATCAATTGTGCTTAATCATCTACGGAATTCGGTTTCTTAATTTCCTGATTAAATTCTAAGTCTCGATCAGGACAATTCGAGGTAAGTTTTTTGCATACAAAGCTTGCAATAAACTACTGAATCTATAATTCTCAGCGTGTTTTTGTCGCATTTTTCTAATAATGTTTAACTTCTGATTTCACTGTTCTTTTGCACTATTTTTTACTTTTGTTAATCCTCTTCTTCTGTGTTACCTCAACACTATACATGCAAGTTCCAAATGCATTTAACCCTTTGCACTCTAGAAGTGCATACGCTATACAATGTTACTTGTTGAAGGCATCTCAGGATTTTTGAGCACGTTTACAATAATGTGACGCTGTTGTGGAGGAAAGCGTGGAAAATTTGAATTCAGTACTAGGTCACATTATGGTGTTCATGTAGTGCTCTTTTAAAGATTAAAAAAGGTTAAAGAAGTTAGAAATATGTCTAGAACTATTTTCATATAGAGTACGCGATAATTGTACCACAATGCTTCATTGTAGATGAAAATATAGTAAATTTTGACTTCACTACCAAAGCTATTTATATATAAATATCTAATCGCATAAAATGTACATTTTCATTTTTAGTTTCTTTCCCCAACTCAGAAAAGATAAAATAATGCTTGCGTAATTTTATAATTTAGAATTAGTATAGGTACTTGCTAAGTTACTGTTTTCATAAGTGTTCCTAACTTTCTTTTATATCCGCCTAAACCTTTCGAGTAACCGTTATCTTTTGAAGCAAGTGCCCATACGCTGTTCTCTCTCAAATCAACATTCCATGTTGTTTTCAGTTCATTATAGCGGGATAATTCATTATCAGGCGCGAATAAGTATCAAGTATCTTTCTTCACTTGTTTTTCAATACATTTTAAGACATTGACCTTGCACATTATTCGTTTGGAATTATTACATTGCTTCCCACTGTTGAAAACAGTGTTATTTCCAGGATATGTTTGGAATCATCCGTCTATTGTTTTTCTTTCGAACTGTTTTTCGTCTGAAATCCAAGTTAATTTAGATTCGAAATAGGTATCACTACTGTGACTCTAGTTTGAATCATGCATGAAAACAGTTCCAACCGGTCCCGGTAGCAGGTAAAATTTGTTTCCATTTGACCTGCTGTAATTGAGACCTTTTTGTTATAGAAGGCCAAGATGATCCGAATTTCGAATATCCGAAATCTCTGATATCTGGGGCATGGACACATCATCGTACTCTTTTATAATTCGTATTTTGGCGATTTTTCAACATTAAACGATAGTTCTTGTTTCGGTTTTGTTACTCTTCATTTTGGAGTTCTTAAAGGGGAGAGAGTTAGAATAAATTGCTAAGTAGTGCATTGATTGCAAGACTAGTGCTTTTGAAATCAGTGATATAATATTCGGTCACTACTCCATATGTTGGAGTGATAAAAGGAAAACAGACAGCCTACAGCATCTTATAGAAATGGGATCAAATAATTTTCATTTATTTGTTTCTTTAGGATCACATACTTAATTCATCGTGGAAACGAATTTATGTGAAACATGTAACTATGTACAGGGTAGTTCTCGAAATCCGTAACAGGTTCATAACTCAGCTCCTAATGCACAGACGTCCTTGGAACAAAAAAAAAAATACCAAAGCGCATGTGCGGAATCACGTGGTCATGCTTCTGAAATAAGCTGTCTCGGGAATACCTCTACGTGTAGCAACTTCAACATTTTAAATATCAACAGGGGTTGATTTTACACCCATAGAAAGAAGCGCTAAACATTGATTAACATTTAGAGGAACTAACTTTCCCATAACATAGCGTTTGAGGCTAGAACATATAATTGATAGTCCAAATTAATTAGGTGTAGAGGGTTTTCGGGGCGTTTTTGATGCTGTAACTCAAAGGAAATATTGAATAATGGTTCCAAACTAAAGTCAGGAACTAAATATAGTATGCAGAATCAAACGGTGAAATTTTCGAAGACTGGTCCCAGGAATATTGTTTCGGCTCAACATCAGCATTTTAAATAAAACTGGCTAATTTTGCTTGCTTTGAAATAA
This sequence comes from Lepisma saccharinum, assembly GCA_022664845.1. Taxonomy (NCBI): domain Eukaryota; kingdom Metazoa; phylum Arthropoda; class Insecta; order Zygentoma; family Lepismatidae; genus Lepisma; species Lepisma saccharinum. Next base: position 131,261 of record JAGDQP010000783.1, read on the forward strand.
ATACGAAAATTTAAACAACTTTCAGATCTATCATTGTTTATATTTCGTAACTTTTGGCAATTACAAGGGTTAATAAGTAGGTCAACAGTTAACTCACCACGTAGCTTCTGCAACTGAAAATATATAAGCATACTTCTTCTGAAAGTTACTCAACATTACGTTTCTTTCAAAGAAAGCAAAAGTAACATTGTTTATATTTAAGATTTTGAAATTGCTCCCCGTAACAATACTTCCGGAACGCCCTTTTTATTTCAAAATTTCACCGTTTGATTCCGCATATCCCATTTAGTATTTATAATTATTTTGTAACCTTTATTTACGATTCCCTTTCAGTTACAGTATACAAAATGTCTTGAAAACCCTCTACACCATACTAATTTTGACTATCAATTACGTATTCTAGCTGCCAAACGGTGTGAGCCATGGAAAAATTGTTCCTCAAGAAGTTGTTCAAGTTTTAGTGCTTGTTTCAATGGTAGCAAAATCAACCTCTGTTCCCATTTAAATTCTGAAGTTGGCCATTCCGTAGTTATTCCAAACACGCCGCTGATTTCAGAAGCTTCACCACGATATTCCGCCTATCCTATTTGGTATTAACATTTTCTTGTTTGAGATATTTTTGCCCTCTAAAATTTGAGTTATGGCTCTGTTACTGTTTCCTAGAACCACCCTGTTTGATTTTTGTTTTGAAATTCTTTTATTATAATGTTCATTGTTTGTGAACATTGGTATTACACAAACATAATAAAAATGTTCCACGAGATTGACGCTGTATTCTTTTCCTTCGTAAAAGCTTGTGTTTTTGTATTTGAGTGCTTTTCTCCTTATCTCTCTGTTATCTTCTTTCCCAAGTTCAATGTATTTCAAATTTTAAATTTAAGCTTTTCAACAGTAATGTTACAGCCCATACAATTAATTTTATCTTCAATTTTTTGGATTCGAAATAGCTATCACTACTGTGACTATAGTTTGAATCATGCATGAAAAAAGTTCCAACCGGTCCCGGTAGCAGGTAATATTTGTTTCCATTTGACCTGCTGTAATTGAGACATTTTTGTTATGGATGGCCAAGATGATCCGGATCCGAATTTCGAATATCCGAAATCTCTGATATCTGGGGCATGGACACATCATCGTACTCTTTTATAATTTGTATTCTTTCGATTTTTCAACATTAACCGATAGTTCTTTCGGTTTTGTTACTTTTCATTTTGGAATGCTGAAAGGGGAGAGAGTGAAAACAGGAACTTAGAGGGAGAGAGAGAGAGAATAATTTGCTAAGTAGTGCATTGATTGCAAGACTAGTGCTTTTGAAATCAGTAATATAATGTTCGGTCACTAATCCATATGTTGGAGTGATAAAAGGAAAACACAGCCCTTGTCTCTTCTAACCCCACACTACCAATCATCAACCAACTGTATCCACACATGTTCCTACCTTTGCCCTGTGAATTGACTATCCGTCACTAAGAAATAAACATTGCGTTGTTAACAAAATAACAAATCATGACCTCTCTCAAACTTTTTGCGTTCATGTATTTAACAAAAAAGAAACTCCTTTCCCAGAATCATTTCCTTTGAGAAATAAAACATTTATTATAGACAAATAAACCCACATAGCAGAGTACGTCCCTGGGACGTCCCATTTAGATCCCATTACCGTCAGAATGGTCCTGCTCCCATAGCGATGTCCTAAGGACGTCCGTGGGATAACTCTGTCGGCAATACAAACAGTTCATCCCGTATGAAGGTCCCCTGGATGTTCCCCGGAAAGCCGTGCGGGATTACCTACCTGGAATTTCTATAAATTAAATCAACCTTACTATTATTATTATTTAATTAATCATAACTATACGAAGGATATACCTTCGTATAGTTATACGAAGGATTAATTACAACTATACGTCCCATGGATGTAAACGGGACTTAAACAGGACGTCCTACGGACGTCCCGATATCCTGCCAGGAGAACCGTCAGATATCCCTGGGACGTCATTTTGCTATGTGGGAAGACGTTAAAAAAATTCATATCAACCAACTTTGGACAAGAAAACAATGGCAATGAAATACACAACTATCTGTCTAAAATATATTTTTCGGGTTTCAGGTACATTGAATTACATTGATTTTATTTACTGCCCATTGTTGCCTCCTTCCCGGATTAGGTAGGCACAGGACAGGAAAGGTATTATCTAGTTGCTTTCATAATTTTTATCCCGGCATCGCAGTTTCACATGCATCAAAATAGACACAATTCAGATGTTTTTGACCCTAGATCTTACAGTCGACTGCTAAGCTTCTAGCCAGCGCTAAGCTGAGACTAAGTCATATTTTGCGCATGCGAGATCTGGATATTTTTGGATCCGGATCACGCCATACCTATTTTTATGGTATCTCTATGCTTATGGTTTCTTTTGTCCTATTTTGATGGGTATGATAGTGTCATAATACGCAGGCGCTTTGATATGCTGAAGTGTTTCTTTCCGCTTTACGTGTTTAGTTCAGAATTAGTGCTGACAGATTTATGATTTTCACAGCATGATGCATTAGGAACTTAACGAGAAAACGTTTAAGAAATTACCAAAAACGAATTGCCTTTTGATTGTATACTTAGATGTTTCCCTTTGTTGCTTACGTTTTTTTCTTTAGTACTCAATGTTTCGTGGTGTTCTCAAATCTTGCAACGTTAATTTAGCTCATTTCCCGATGCCATAGAATGATGAAAATTTGCACCGCGACGTTAGTCGTATGACAATACAATATTTTAACGTTACTTTCATATATTTTTACACACATATATTTTAAAAGCATATTTTAATATTTTAAAAAATATTACTCGTAAATACTAGCCCGCAACGCTGTGGCGTTTGACAGGTTGCAGATCACTTTAGGATTGGGGTAAAAATAAAAACTTTTAAAATATATTTCTTAAACAATTCATTCTAAAGAGTAAAAAAATAATGATTTTGCTTCTGCATTAATAAAAAGAACTGCTCGCCCCATAATTTACTGTTTAGTCATGCATAAACTTTTTTTTGCTTTTAGTACGATTTTTAAAGAAAGATATGTCTTTAAGAGTTTATTTTACTATTTTTTACAGTTAAACACGTATATGCCATTATATCCCAGTGGGAAATACGTTATGTTTTGAAATCTATATTGCTTTGAATACGTTCCATTGGAGAAGTCAGTTCTGAAGTTTTATGATTACAGAAGCACATTATAACTCAAGATTTGATATTGAATAGTTTGTTTTCTACCACCAGTGATAAAGTCGCTAATATCTGGTTCTCTATAAAATTTCGCTGGACCTTCTTAATTTTCATACTTAACATTCGTTGGGTGGTGCAAAGTTTTCCGACATACATCTTCGCGTAATGGTAATGCTGTTCACTGTTCTCGTGAATATAAAAACATGCGGAATTCCTTTCCCACAATCATTTCCTTCAAGAAATGAAGCATGTATTTTAGAAAGAAAAAATGAAGGTCTTTATAAATGTTCCCTTGTCATAGGCGTATCGCGCTTCGGGTAAAATTCAATAGGGGCACCGGGAGGAAAAATAAAGTGGAAGTTTTATGTCGGTTTAGCACCACAAAGAGACAACAGGAAATAAAATCTTAATTTACTTCGGATTGTTTATAGAAAAGGGCCGTTATGGTCGCGGTGATCCTTTTGCTTCTTTCGGTAGCACTACTACCGTGCTATGCAAGTTTTTTTAAATGTATGGTTTGAGTTAGATATATTTAATTGAAGACTAATGTTCTCTGAGGAAATTATAAAGTGCTATGACTGCCTCTTCTTTTGATGTTGATGTTCCCTGATGTTAATGCATCTGTAACTTTAATTAATTTTATATGGGACACATGCTTTAGATCAGTGCGCTTAACCAAAAGCTGAAATTGTATTTTTGGAGATCTCAATAGCATGGCCGAAGAATCTTGGAGTTTGGTTCCATTCAAGTAGAAAAATGTATGCAATATTCTCTAGTTATCAATTTCTCCATCGCACTTGTAGATCAGTATCTAAAATTTGATATCTAAACAAAACAATCTTAGTAAGAAAAAGTAGCAAAACAGATAATAAATCAGTCTTAAGGTACAGAAAGATTTGAGTGTGTTTCTACAATTCATTTTATTATTTATAATACTCGACACTACCACCATCGTTATAAGTCCTAAGGAAATTATCAGTATTGCTTTACAACCAATGTGCATCTTATAGAAATGGGACCAAATAATTTTCATTTATTTGTTTCTTTAGGATCACATACTTAATTCATCGTGGAAAAGAATTTATGTGAAACATGTAACTATGTACAGGGTAGTTCTCGAAATCCGTAACAGGTTCATAACTCAGCTCCTAATGCACAGACGTCCCTGGAACAAAAAATAATACCAAAGTGCATGTGCGGAATCACGTGGTGATGCTTCTGAAATAAGCTGTCTCGGGAATACCTCTACGTGTAGCAACTTCAACATTTTAAATATCAACAGGGGTTGATTTTGCTCCCATAGAAAGAAGCGCTAAACATTGATTAACATTTAGAGGAACTAATTTTCCCATAACTCATAGCATTTGAGGCTAGAACATATAATTGATAGTCCAAATTAATAAGGTGTAGAGGGTTTTCGGGGCGTTTTTGATGCTGTAACTCAAAGGAAATATTGAATAACGGTTCCAAACTAAAGTCAGGAACTAAATATAGTATGCAGAATCAAACGGTGAAATTTTCGAAGACTGGTCCCAGGAATATTGTTTCGGCTCAACATCAACATTTTAAATAAAACTGCCTAATTTTGCTTGCTTTGAAATAAATACGAAAATTTAAACAACTTTCAGATCTATCATTGTTTATATTTCGTAACTTTTGGCAATTACAAGGGTTAATAAGTAGATCAACAGTTAACTCACCACGTAGCTTCTGCAACTGAAAATATATAAGCATACTTCTTCTGAAAGTTATTCAACATTACTTGTTTCTTTCAAAGAAAGCAAAAGTACCATTGTTTATATTTAAGATTTTGAAATTGCTCCCCGTAGCAGTACTTCCGGAACGCCCTTTTAATTTCAAAATTTCACCGTTTGATTCCGCATATCCCATTTAGTATTTATAATTATTTTGTAACCTTTATTTACGATTCCCTTTCAGTTACAGTATACAAAATGTCTTGAAAACCCTCTACACCATACTAATTTTGACTATCAATTACGTATTCTAGCTGCCAAACGGTGTGTGCTATGGAAAATTGTTCCTCAAGAAGTTGTTCAAGTTTTAGTGCTTGTTTCAATGGTAGCAAAATCAACCTCTGTTCCTATTTAAATTCTGAAGTTGGCCATTCCGTAGTTATTCCAAACACGCCGCTGATTTCAGAAGCTTCACCACGATATTCCGCCTATCCAATTTGGTATTAACATTTTCTTGTTTGAGAGATTTTTGCGCTCTAAAATTTGAGTTATGGCTCTGTTACTGTTTCCTAGAACCACCCTGTATGCTTTTTGTTTTGAAATTCTTTTACGTATTATAATGTTCATTGTTTGTGAACATTGGTATTACAAAAAGATAATAAAAATGTTCCACGAGATTGACGCTGTATTCTTTTCCTTCGTAAAAGCTTGTGTTTTTGTATTTGAGTGCTTTTCTCCTAATCTCTCTGTTATCTTCTTTCCCAAGTTCAATGTATTTCAAATTTTAAATTTAAGCTTTTCAACAGTAATGTTACAGCCCATACAATTAATTTTATCTTCATTTTTTTCATTTCCAAACCTTAGTTTCCAATGAGACTGGAAGAAAATTTATATTTTCATGTTAAGATTTTATGTTGTATAACATTTGTGTATTAGATCGATTTTAGTTGATTCGGTCACTGTTAGAAGAGGATATGTGGTATGTATTTTAGTGGCATAAATACCCTTTTAACAACGACCGATGTTGTTCAAGAAAAATGTCTCAAAATTCATTAACTATAGATGCAATTAATAACGGTTTGTCTGCTTATAATGCTACCATATTTACGATTGTTGAGAGATCAAAATTACGCTTGCTAAAATAGGTTAGACTTCGGCTTACTAATATCCTGTTCTTAGGCGAAGATAAGAGGAGCTCATTGCATCTGGGTAGATTATATTATATTTAAAATTAAAATTTTGTTGTTTCTCTTGAAACCGTTTATCATATCATTAATAAAGGTGACACGAATATTGTTTGATGAGAAAGTGATCGGAATGTGGGAGTGGCAGTCTCCAGCCTAAAGTATCTGCAGCTGTCAGTGTAGGCATTTATTTAATTTCTTTTTTTTTACCAAACGTTTAATATCTCTCAATGTATCTACCACAAATTTAGCATAATGTTTCCTGATACCTTGGGAAAACGAATATGAGTGTTTCCAGAACCGCAAGTAATTTCGTAATATATTTTTTTCGGAAATCTTTTTATACCGTTAGAGTCATACAACAAAGCCGTTAGAGTCATAGAGTCATATCTTACAAGTATGACTGTGAGAGCTTAACATACGTTTGGAGCAATTGCTTATATATTTGTTCAAAAATTCGTGCATTACCATAAAACTATAAACATTTTTTTTTTATTATTAGCGTCTGAGTCACATTTTGTACGCAAATGGCGAATTACATTTGTATTACAAATGGTACGCACGTGTTCTCTGTCGTTATGGAATTGGCCTACAGTCCTGCGATCGGTTGGAATTTACGGTCCAGCACGATATAAATTCATTTCGTCCTGAATGATCTAGACCCAAAATGTCAGTGCAGACCAGACCGCTTTTCTGTGGTTTCGCTGAACCGAAACCAAGACTGTTCGTCAGCCTGTGTTCTGGCTTGTAAAGGTAATTATAAGAACAAGAAAGTATATGATGTACAAGAATGTACCTGTTAACGTAATGATTTCCGTAAAAAATCGCGTCTGTTCAGTAAATGGAGGAAGCTAACTAAATGAATTGGAGTAAAAGAATAGTGAACGAGGGGCGCTGAAATAGAATGAGAAATCTACTGGTTTCGACTCACCATATTAAAAATTTCCGATAAACCGACGCAATTGAACTCAAATCATAAACCAGTTTTCTTCTAAGGACTCTGGTTGAGACATTAACTTGCGTTGTTCTACGACGGACATAGTAAAATTAAAAGACATGTAAAGTTATTTTGTTAAACATTAGATCGTTCAAGATGGCCAATCTCCGGAGGTCGCCCGTACATATTTTAAGCCTTACCTTCCACCATTTAGGGTGAGGGCCAGGTAAAAGCGTGTGAGTAGTAATAGGGTCTCTTGAAAGCAGTTTTTGGAAGTTGCACGTTTTTCCCGTACCTGACTGATAGCAAGGAGTTGATTTTCCAGGGCTGTACGATACGCTGTGTCGCCGTTTTTTTACAATGTATAAAAGCCTACCAACACATTTTCCCATCCTCTTCGTGAAAGGTCCCTTTTTTTATACCCGCTAGCAGTAGCAGATATTTCATCCACTACACTGTAAGAAATTTTTATGTAAAATTACAAAAAAATTGTTGGCAGCCCTTTTGCTAAACCTTTGCGTAATCGTCTCGTAATTTTACAATGCTGCAATTTTACAAACTGATTTATGATGTGTGTGTAAATTGAATTACGTAAGTTTATGCAATTCTATTTACAGACTTCGTAAGAATACATAAATTAGGTAAAGCTATTTACATAACTTTAAGTAATTCGGGTTACAATTATTTATGTAAACTAAATTACCTAAAATTATGTAAACTAAATTACCTAAAATTATGTAAACTAAATTACTTAAAATTATGTAAACTAAATTACTTAAAATTATGTAAATTAAATTACTTAAAATTATGTAAACTGAATTACCTAAAATTATGTAAACTGAATTACCTAAAATTATGTAAACTGAATTACCTAATTTATGTATTCTTACAAAGTCTGTAAATAGAATTACATAAACTTACGTACTTCAATTTACACACATATCTTAAATTTTTTTGCAAAATTACAGCATTGTAAATTTCCGAAACTATTACCGTAAAGTAGGTATGGCCATTTAAAGATAACATTGGTCCAATGGAAGAAAAATAGGTCTTCATGCTACCTGGTAATTATCCCTTCTTTCAGTACAAAATTTTGTGGATCGAAGTATTCCAAGTGAAAGAAACTAACATGTAGCATGATGGGAAGGGGGAAAAGAAGAATGTTTTCAGTCCATGCCACAAAATTTTTCCGGAGACAAAAAGCAAAAGTGTTTCTTTTAATATGTGACACTCTTATAAACTTAATTTTAAGTTTACATCAAGAAAGTAAACTAAAAATTAAGTTTGTAACAGTGTAATTACACCACACTTTAAAAACAACACTGTTTTTAGTCACCTGAACAATTTTGTTGCATGGACTGAAAGCACTCTTCCCCCTTCCCCTTCAAATCTTTTTCTTCAATTGGGCCAATGTTACCTTTAAAGATACACCCAGTTTACAGTACGTAAAGATTTAACAAAAGGGCTGCCAAAAACATTTAAATAATTTTACAAAAACAAGTTTTCCTTAATCTGTCGCTGGCTTGGATCTGCACCTGTCTTCACTTACTCCGAGATGCACAAACCATTGCTAGATTTTTCTGCTGTAATTCTCGTTGTTGCAGCAAATACTTCTGAGAATTTTTTTCAGCTACATTACGAAAAAACTGTTCAACACGTCTTGACTAATTACTTGTGCATTTACTTAAATGCAATTTTTACCTACCAGAAACTTAAACCTGACATTCCTCCTCGACGGAACTTTGGTTAAAATTTTGTAACCTTCAAAGATTTGAAATATATATAAAGCATTTTCAAGATCCCAAAATGTAATACCACTCGCGAGACTATAGGCCCCTTCTACACGAACGGGGAAAACGATGTAGTTCTACCGCACCTCGTAACCCATGCTTTTAAAAATTTCAAACCGCGCCGAGAAAACGCTCGTGTAGACACGTTTTCTTTGCCGTAAAACCACTGCACTTTCCCCGCTGGTGTAGAAGCCTTAGACCCCTAACAGAATACGGGACGCGCGTAAGCCATAGTGCTGTTACCGCCCATAAAATTCATTTTATCTTTACCCTAACAGAATACTAAATGAGATTTTTTTTAAATATATTAGATTCTCGTACATTCTCAGGATGGCTGAGAGGTTAAGTGTTCGCTTTTCATGCACGTAGTCACAGGTGAAAGATTCCCGCCAGTCTATTGAACAATTATGCACAGCCTACTTTACCGAGAACTGTAGGCCCCATTCTTAGCCCACCAGCTCATTAAGGATGTTATAATAAATCAGTCAATTCATTCCCAAACACATCAGACCTGACCATTTTCATGGTGCCTGCGCGACTGAGACTAACTCGTTAGGAAGAGTGGCATCTGGACGCGGACTCCATACCTTCAAAATGCTCTACCAATTTAACTATACGACGCTGAAATATGCAAATTCAAAAACAATGCCGTTGTCAACCAAAAAGAGTTTGTGACTTTTCTCACTTTACAGATAGTTAAACATAATATTAAATAACAGCAACAAAATTAAAGGGCAAATTAATCTCAATGCAAGAAAGCAGATTATGACAAACATTTTCTAAAAGCCTTTTGACAAAACGGTAGAAGTTATTTTTACGGTGTATTTAACAATTAGAGCAATTATTTCTCAATAAATGTTGCGTCGTTGTACGTAAAATTAGGCATAGATCCAAAAAGGCGTCAGATAGGAACAAAAAACCTTTGGCAATAAACTGTAGAAAAAGGAAGTAAAGGCACTTACCGTGTGAAAATTTTGGCTTCGATTTGTGTGAATTTCCTTCTTCAGTACAGTACTTATATCCATCATTATCTGCTATGACCAACGACTTTTTTTTTGCTATAAACGTCCATATGCAAAATGCTAAAATCTGTAACGCACTAGTAGCAGTAAAAAAAAACCTTCAACAATCTTAAATACTTCAGGACGAGAGAAGAATCTAAAATTTTACCAGCAAACGGGTTGTCTTAAAATTTCGTTCTAATACTCGTACAAAGAATTTATAACTTATTTCATAACGTATAACCGTGTTACATGATGGATATAAATACAGTACTTGGTAGGCCGAATTTGCATGTACTATACAACGAGAAGTATTTAACCTTTTGTGGAAACTGTTATTGGAATTTCATTCCACCAGCTCCACATACAATAATTTCTAATAAAAATGACGATGAAATTACATAGTACAATTTTGCGACGAAACACTACAATACCATTTAATATTGATAATATAGTAAATAAAATATTCAGGTTATAAATAACTGCAAAGTCAATAAATGCTTAAGGCCCCTTCTACACAAGCGTAGAAAGCGCAGCGGTTTTAACGCGTGCAAATCACACCTTCTAACCAAATCCATGCTTTTAAATGTACATATTTATACATGCGTTTTCACCGCGCTGTTTGACACGCAGATTAAAAAGCATGGGTTTTGTTAGAAGGCGCAGTTTGCACGCGATAAAATGGCCGCGATTTCTCCACTTGTGTAGAAGGGACCTAAGATACTGAAAATCAATTGTCGGTAGAAACTTTCTAATATGCCAAAGGATATGTCTAAATTTCCATTGTGGTGTTGCTTTAAGAAATCGGGAGCACACCATTTTGATAAACTATATACTCTTGCTTTGTTGCCTTGCTACCAACATTCTATTTTCAGCACCTTGCGGTAACAAATTAAAAAAAATATTTATTTCAGTCCAGTAGACCATACACAGTAACTTTGAACAGTGTTGCTGAATTTGTCATGTTATTTTTTAACATAATAAAATGTAGAAGCAGCAAATCCGTAGAAAGACAGCAATAAAATATTTAGCTTAGTACTGCTTCTTTTAAATAATATGATTTTGTATACGCAATACTTGAATCACCAACTATAAGAATTGTACTAAGCGTATTTGGTATGTTTCATACATCTGAAACACAGAAACTTCAAAACTTTTTTGTGTTACATAATACAGACGTATTGACTCAAATCTTTGAATCACAAATATATCTCATTTTGTTAATTAATTAGTTCATTTGTCCATATAACACAACACACGAAACTTCGGCTTACGCCAAACATTCATCTGCTTGCGCTCCACGATGTCTTCAAGTTGTTTTATTATTAGTTTTGCTGCACACATTGCGTCCCAACTCTTTTTCCAATAAAAGGTTATTCTGTAAAGGAAAACCTTCATCAGATTACTCTGATAATATTAAAATAATGTACAATTACCAGGCATACGCTAAACAAAGCAATTTAGGTCATCTTTAGTTACTTTGATTAGAACAATAGTTATTTGAAGGTATACATAAACTTGGTAAACTTTGTTTTATATGGGCCAGTCTAGTAACTTTGTGGCTTCGGCCAGTCACGGTGAAGGTATACGTGTTCTAGAAAATATAACAATGAATAAACCTTAGGGTATTCGCAATTTACTGATTTCTTGTTTTTAAAAAAATGTTAAATATTCTTTCTGAAAGAGCAGCTCTTCACTACACGTTGTTTCAAAACTACAGATGCTTATCAGAATAATGGAAACACCTGAACGAAAGTGCAACTTACCAGATTAATATGGTGTCGGGCCACCTTTCGCCTTCAGAACAGCCTTGATGCGACGTGGGATGGAGGCATAGAGGTCGTGAATGGTAGCAAGTGGAATATTACACCATTCCTCGTGCAGGGCATCGGCCAGTTCTGTGAGAGAGGATGGAGGTGGAAATCGTCGCCGGAGTCGTGTTTCCAAGATGGACCACAGATGTTCAATTATGTTGAGATCTGGGGATTGGGCGGGCCAGGGGAGGTGTTGAACTTCATCCCGATGTTCCTCAAACCACGCTGCAACAACTCCAGCTGTGTGAATGGGTGCATTATCATCCTGGAATATGGCGTCATTGTCCGGGAACAACATCCGGACCATAGGATGCAAGTGATCTCCTAAAATTGCGACATAATCGTTGGCAGTGATGCGTCCGCGAAG
>JAGDQP010000784.1:0-17969 GCA_022664845.1 Lepisma saccharinum
ACTACTTTGGTTGCCGCATTGATCTGAAAGTTTCACTGTATTTATAGTTATTCAACCCGCTCGTCCAACTTAAATCTATTACTTTCTACGCATTTTACTGATTAAATTGTGGGTAGAACGTGTACAGAAACATGTCAGACACGTAGACTAGTGTTTGTCTAGTTACTTGGAGGTACAGAAGCTCAACAAAATATGCAACTCTTTCCATAATTCGCGCTAAAAGGCGGACTAATGAACCCGGAATAAACTACCAGACAAGGAGATGGTTGCCTTTATAGTCCAGCCCGGCCACCCACCTGTACCGCATTCCCTATCAGAATATGGTATGCATAATAACAAAAAGTAACTTAAACGTGAAGAATTAAAAAAAAAACACATTCTAGAGTAATTTGGGCGTTATGCTGGAAACGCAATTTAGCATACATACATGTAAACGCACATGTCGAGCAGTTTTCTGCCTCTGTGACAACGAACGGAAAATTTTGCATGGTTGATTACGATTCTTAATAGACCGAAGAGCATTTCGAACATGGAAATAGGCAATATTTTTATTTCCATAAAGAAAACGTGTGGAGGATCCGAAAACGTGTAAAGGAGATCATGGCTAAATTTAAGAAGTCAGAAACTACCGATACGTACAACGAATGGGTAATCCGAGATTTGTTCTAGACCAACTCATATGCCATCCTCAGATGAAGATTCTACGGATGAATATTGTAGTACCATTGAGTCAGAATACGATCTAGACACGTCAAGACGATGACAACGTCAAACTCTCCTTTCAGTACCGTGTACCGCAACGGATACCTATAACAGAACCGGGCCCTTGATACAAAAGAACCATGCTCTTTTCCTTAAGCTGTTCTGTAAAATACAGGACTATTGATGCAAAATGAGAGATCGTAGCCAGGTTTAAATTTAGAATAGAAATTGAAAAGCTGGTAAGATAAAGATAAAAAAAAGAATTGGAAAAGCTGGTAAAAGAATTTCAGAAACAGCAGAATTTTCCTGGAAAGAGCTTTCAAACATTACACAACAAAAAACACCAGGTCAGCTAGTGTACAGTGTGGTTGTACGTCAGTGGTACCTTAAATCCGACCAAGTACTTAGCTGCTCACCATATGGAGCTTTCCGTGCCTGTGTAGTTGGGCATAAGACAAAAACCTTCTAGCAGGGATGGAGCAAGGGATTTATGGAATATCTACAAGAATTTCTACCAGAATTTTCATCTTTTCAGAATTCCTACCTCAACGACTCAGACAAAACGTTCTGTCGTACGAAGTATGTTCACCAGGAAAATCTGTTCACGTTAATGGACACCAGTGAATGTAAGAACTTTGGCCTGGACACAAATTATTGCATAAAGGCCATTAATAAAATTCAATAAAATTCATTTTCGGGGACGAATAAATAATGTTGCATAAGGAAGAAATCTTCCACGCGAATGGAGATGAGAGTTCAAAGTTCCAACAATAGAATTTGATGCACTATAATAACTCGAAATGACTTTCTAGTTTACCACACCAGTGACTGATCAAAGCAAAACTCAAGTCCACAAATGCGATGCCTCAATACAAGAAAACAAAATATTACGCTGTGTTGGAAAAATAAGAATAATTTCTGATAGAGAACGAACTACTGTAGGTGGACGGACGAAACTTGAAATGCAGCCACCTCCTGGTGGTGAATTCTGGGTTGATTCGTCAACCTTTTAGAGTGAATTATGCAAATAGTTGCATATCTTGGTGAACATATCTACTTCCAAGTAACTAAATAAACAGTAGCTTATGTGTCAGATGCGCTTCTGTAAACGTTCTGTTCACAATTTAATCAGTAAAATGCAGTGAAACCAATAGATTTAAACCGGTTGCATAACTGTCAGTACAGTAAAACTTTAAGAGCGATGCGGCAATGAAGGAGTTATTCAAGAAATCTATTCTGCGTGTGTATGTGTGTTTGTGTGAAGACACTGTCACGACTAGCACCTTTTCCACACTAACACTAGGTGATATAAAATTTATTTATCGATCGGAGAGAAATGGTGTATAGAATTAATTAGTGAATTGTTTTATTTAGTTTCGTAATCAAATAACTGGACTTAAGGTTTATAAATATATATATATATATATATATATATATATATATATATATATAAAGATATATATATATATATATTGTAACATATAAAATGTGAAAATATCGTGTCATTGCTCGAACATGTATTAAAAAATGCATCTCTACTGCCATCTCGTGACAAATTTGGTATTCCGGAAGTATCTCAACTGGAATTTAGACAAGTTCGATAGTAACGTTAAATGTAGGATGCTTGTGTACCTGCTTAGCGTTGCCGATGCATCTGGAATTCCATGAATTGCGCGGAATTCGTGGAAATCGGTGTTTCAACAAATATATTTACTTAAAATATATTTCTAAATAATATATTAAGTATTTTTCTTGACAAGGCAAAATTTTAAATGCAAACAAGATTGAAGTATCTTGAAATAAATAAGTGTAGTACAACGTTACCTACTGTACATTACGGAAAATAAGTACTAAATATTTATCTAACACGATTTGTTAACTTGTTGTGTTTGTTCGAATCAAGAATTCCGCCAGAACTTTCAGATTGGCGTTACAGAGAGAAAATGAAGTGAGGGGGGTTTGCAGGACTTAAATCAAAATAACACTCAGTTACCATTTTCCAAATCGACTTGAAACTTTATTCATTTATGAGTCTGCAGACAAACCAGAAATAAAATTTGAATGCTGAAATATAAAATGGGCGCAAATTATGTTTAGTAAATTTATTACTCTGTGCTGGAACGAGTGAAAGTTCCGAAAGTAGCCAGACTCCGCCGTGTCTATTACTGAAAGAAAATCCTCCAAAAGTAGTATACATATCTATAGAAAGTTGTGCCAATATGAATAATACTAAAAGACTTAAACAAGATACTAAACACCTTTCTCAAAAAGCAGAAAAGGTTTTCGGCAATTCATAACTTAAAAAAATATTTTATTGAATATAAAATCATAGGGTTCTCATAACTATGTATAGCTGATTACTATTTTGGAATATAAATATGAATATCACCTTACTGAGCGACCATAGCATATTTGCAGAGAGTTGGCTAAGCAATTGGGAAGCTCTGAGAATAATCTCAGCGTACGTTAACCCTGACTAAGTGTTCTCCAGATTTTTTTTCTCAGTTCCAACTGGAAAATGTTGGAGTGATACCTGTTGTTTTCCTTACAAGATTGTCTCCTCTACTCTATCCCGGCCTGAGCCTAAAGCAGAATTGAAATAGGGGCACTATGTTGACCAGTGCATAGGTGATCCAGCGATCCGTCCCGGAACTTGACCAGAATAGCGATATTAACCCTATCCTGATCCAATTGACCCGGTAGCCCCTTGACGATTTCGCACTATCATGAATATTAGATAAAGAAGATTCAGTTTTAAGAATTTTGAAAGTCTTACATGCTTGAATCCTATATAACACTTTAAATATAAACTTATTTTAAAATATATTTCCGAGAGGGCAGGTTTGCATCTCCGGGGGTATTGTGTGTTCTTTCCGTGGATATGAGGCTATTTCCATATGTTATTAATATTGGTAGGAAGCTTTCGGCGTCGCATTTTTCGTGCTCTGGGGAATTGCATCTTCCGTATCCTGAAAAAAATGCTGTTAAAGCGTAGCAGTGTACAATAAGAACTATCCTTCGACCTCCGGGTCACGTGGTGTAGATTTGGTAATCCGATCCAAAACGTGAACCGAAAGACTCTGTTGATCCGGTGACCTCTTTCAGCTTTGGCAAAAATACAAAAAAAAATCAAATTTCATATTCAAATGATCATCATATTACATGAAATCCCCACGTAGCTCAGTGGTATATGACGTAGGTGGCGCATCATTTGGAATATTGTGGGTTCAATCCCTGCGGCCGACCATCTCAGGATGACCTGATTGATCCTTTTTCAATGTTTTACCTCAGTCACATGAAGCAAGTGACAAGTTGGCACCATTAAACATAGGCCTTGGCCGACACCTTCCTGAATTCTTTCATCTCCCCTATTCCGACTTGAGCGTTAGATGCCTAAAGGCCATAAATAAAATTAATAAAAGCCTGACGCTTTTACTTCTAAACATTTACACAACAATAAGGAAAACTACATTCTTTCTTCAACGTTAAAAAAAAAATACTTACTCTATGTAATCGTCGTTTGGATGATAGAGGTTAAAGTCTCTGAAGACAATTTGGACACGCTCGTTCCCTCGCCCTTCGAACTCATAATGGCAGAAACTTCCTGATGGATAGGGATTTGGGTAATTTGGGGAGGAAATTGTCCCGTTTTTGGCAACATCGCTTTTGAATACGTAGTTGCAGTTCACTGCTGTAAAAGAGTAAAAAAGGAGAAAAACATGAAGTGTTTTATCGTAATATACGTTTTTATATATCATTAGTTGTATTACGAATAATTGCATACATTATAAATATTACATATAGCATTACCCTCCACTTTTAAAATGTATTCTTATCGATACTAAAATCACTTATGGAGCCAATAACATTGGTGTGGAAAACTGTATTAACAATTATTCAAATAATAACACTAAGTGATAGTAGCGATCAAACATTAACTTATTTTAGTTGCAGGAACTGTCGATTTTTAAATGTAAATGAAGTGTAAATGTGTTTTTCTTAGAAACTTAGAAATCCTCTGAACATAATAATTTAGTGCAAAAAATCGGAAATTATTGATTTGAAATTATTTTCCTTTTTTTTTTTTTTTTTTTTTTTTGTTTATAGCATTTCGATTATTTATTTAAAATCCACCATAATGGTCAGCTAACACAGAGTAATTCATTGTCCTTCCCGAAGATGGTAGTAAGTGCATATATATTAAACCTGAGAGCCATGTTTTTATTTCCTGTTTTAATAGGTAAAATTGAATTTTCACATTTAATTCCCATACATTAAGTTTTCAACATCGTTCTTATAAAATGAAAACTGTTTTGGGGTTTGAAGCCATGTATATTTTACTTTCCATATCTTACCTTACAAAATCTTTCATTATGGAAAGTCCTCGTGAAAGCCTAAACATCAGATGGATAAACAACTTTCTGACAGACAGAACCACACATGTCGCATCTGGTAACGAACTTTCTGACACCATAAGCATCCAAAGAGGAGTCCCACAAGGAGCGGCGTTGAATCCCATTCTTGACATAATATATATGTCAATGACAGCCCACAACCAATACAACAACATTCAAAACTAGGTCACTTTGCTTACGATACGGCATATTGGACAAGCGCTTATAATACAGGTGCTGCCATAAAAAATCTTCAATCAACTACTGAAAAATTTGCCAAATTGTGCCAATCTTGAAAATTGAAACTAAACCAAACTAAAACTCAATTAAAAATATATTATCCATCTGGTCGGAGGATTCGAATAAATAAACAAAAAAATAATTACAATCAAAAATGCAAGAAACCAAAACAATTGCAAAATATTTAGGGGTGACATTTTATCAGAGACTAACATTCAAAGCTCACATTAAAGATAGAAAAACAATTGGACTTAAAGCACATGCGTTACTCAAATCATGTTTTCAATCATCCCTTCCACTCTCAATCAAATTCATATGTACCAATCCCTTCTCCGACCAATGGTCATTTACGGCCACGAAATTTTTCATTCCAACATAGACACTCAACAAATTGCAAGATTTTGGCTACGATTTACAGACAACATGTGGGACTTTAACAAAACAGATATCTATAACAGAATACCTATAATTCCCATAGCGACATATTTACAGGAAAGACTAAAGAAATGCATAGGTCCCGCTAAAAACAAAAACTTCATATCAGCAAACTTACCTCAACAGATGAACCAAAAAATTTTAAGACACAATATAACGTATGAAGAATTACTAGCATAAAAATAAATAATCAGCATAGGTACAACAAAAGTTTAATAACATCCTCATAACATATCACGTTCTCCACGGGCAAGATAACAAATATCAAATAATCCCACGATGGCAGTGTATAACAAACTATACAATTATTATGCCAGTTCCTTTCCTTCCTGTAACCCATCCAGTCCTACTTAAACAGTCTCCTATTCTAAAGTTCTAAACATTATTCTTGTTAGAAATTAGCAATTCTGAAACAGTCGGCTACTTCCAGCTCATACTAACTCGGACACAAATTCGACAGTATAGTTTAAACAGCTTCCCCGTGGAGACTCTTCAGGTTGTTTGTTTGATGCGCGCGAGTGGGCCCTGGTGCGGACTCGATTACAAACAAATAAGGCAAACCTAAATCAAACTAAAAGAAATAGCATAGGACGAAAATAGCTCATACGAGCTAGAAGTCCTGCTCAGTGTTCCTGCGGGCCTTGGACAATTTTACATTAATTGATTAATTAAATTTAATTCAAGGTTCTTAAATGCCAGCGGTCAGTTTAGAGTTGGACAAACCATATAAATAGACTCACTTATTTACAGAATTAACATATTTACAACAAGAATCGAGCCTTCCGAATGTTGTATACAAAACTGCTTCGATACTTCACTGAAAATTGAAAACTGCAATAGTTAGCAAGAGTATTAGAAAGTTCGTTCTTGACACACCATTAAATTTCTCTTAACCAGTATTTTTCAGTTATAAATTGTCTTATACTTGCTGCAAGCTAAGAGGTTCTTAAAGCGGGAAGTTCAAACCTATATATTTCGATAACTCTCTCATATTCAAGAAAAACTATTAAGTTTACAAGATGTAAAGTTTCGAGTAATATGATTTACAATTAGTGTTCTGATGGCAAACGGCTGGATGTAATACAAACAAGTATTCCTTGATCAACTCTCCAATAATATGTTAACTTCCTTTCCAAACTATTTCCTTAACTTAATAGACCTTAGTGTGCCATTGACACAAGCAGTACTGTTGACTAAGGACGAAAATAGCTTGAGATAGCTAGATGTCCATCCCTAGTCTTAAGTTAGCTAAGGAAATTTACTTTATGCTTGCTAGGGTACTTGTAAAGTACGTAATCGAAAACAATCTTCTTGGTGAAAATAATATCATTACTTTCAGCTGACATAATTTACAATATTTACCATTGGTGCAACAAGTATTATCTTTATAGAAGCTAAAGTCTTCAAAAATGGAATCGATCTCTATTTTCTAACTGAAGTAAAGAAAAACTTTCAGGAGGGACAGAAGACCTTGCCATTTTAATTTTATTCTATAAAAGGAAGTATTTTTTCTTATAACTTTTCTGTTATGTGTCCAATGAAGAATTCTTGTCACAATCCTAGATAATAAAATTCAAACGTTTGTCACTTATGGTGAAATTTCAAAATGTGTCTTAGTACCTTTTAACACAGAATTCAATAAAAAGAAGCAGTGTTAATGGAATTTAGTGTTGCCACGAGAGAAGACATACTTCTTAGAATTTGAAATGAGACGAGAACGAATAAGATGAGATATCTCGTGAACTGTCTCGTCTTGTCTCGGTCTCGAAAAATGCAGAGTTATTTAATTTGTTTAAAAATGTATTAACTACGAATAAACAAATGCCTTGGAAATATTTATAATATGTTCATTACATAATCATTTAATGAATGCTATGTAGAATGTGATCATTTGTGAATATTTTCTGAGATTTATTCAGTATAACACAAGTAATATCATTAGTTACAATAAAGCAAATTTAAATAATAAAAATAAGGAAATCCAAACTCAACCTTTTATTTTATTTCTAGTTTCTATAACTTCACAGAGCTTTAAGACTGGCAATTGGTTATTAACTACTTGTGTAGTACACTTATAAAATTTCAATAAAATACTTCCTATCATTCTATATAATTATTTTGTTCTATGCGACTGTTTTTTTTATATATATATTTATATATATAATTGCCACGTATCTAAACATGCTAAAATGGAAAATAGTGATTGGATTGATCTGGCTTAGCACTGCAAAATCTGAAGGCTAAAATTTATGAAATCAAAATATATGTTTATAGACCAAGCGTGTTGATTGCATACCGTAGCGTCGGGGATGGTGACACCTAACTGCAGCACTGTGGCCAGTGCAGTCACATCGAAATTTGCTTGTGTAAACAGTACTTGACATTAGCGTCTTCGACGTAATTATAACTAATTTATGTTCATCTATTCGAGCCAGTAAAACAAATTTCGATGTTTCAAAATAAAAAAGAATGCAGTTCAGTGTCGAGATGCCTTAGACCCTTAACAGCAGAGAAATATAATCTTGAAAGCCATTTGGCCTTGTATTGTGAATTTCTTTCTAAGGTCATAAGGCAACTTTGGCTCAGGCCGAACGAATGATGGTAGGTGATCTAATGGAATCAAGAAAGTGGGAGGATAAGGAACAACCCCGGGAAAATGCACACACTCGATGTTTGTCCACCAGAAAGTCCCCAGGACACTAAGAAGGATCGAACCGACGACCATACGCACCAGAGGTGACTGCTCTACGACTAAGCCACCGCGGCAGATCTTTGTTTTCAGTGCCGGATTAGTATAAAAAATTGATTCGGGAAATTTACTGAGCCGACCAAATTCATAGATTACTATTTTTCAAACAGTATAATTTCAGTATAACTTCTGACTTTTTTTGAAACAGTCTGTAAGTCCCACGCTAGAGCGCTTGTATCCAAATTGGAGTTCCGGAGTTCAAATCCAGAACGTTCTTCCTGAATTAGGATTTTCCCTCGGTCTTTGCAAGTGTATCGTACCGTGCATACATTCCAAACTAGGGCCACATTTTCCCCACATCACTACACTAACAAACTGAAAAGTTACAAACGTCATGGGCTCAGCTTTGTGTTGCTATTGTAGCCTAGAATAATAAAAAAAAAGTCAAAGACGTTTCAAGCTTCAATTTAACAAGCTTCTTTCTTGAAAGACTTCTCTCAGAGGCTACTAGTGTCACAGGTAATGTTAGACTAAATTGATGGCAATGAATAGTTCAGCATAAACACTTAGATATAAATTATAAATATAAAGAAAAGTAAAAACGCAATACACACACTTTTTGTCCTGGTTTGATTTACTAGTGTCTTTGTTTTTGTTTTCTGACCCGCTGCTTATTTCAGTATTCGCATGTTCTGTAAGCGTACCTGCAATGACTTGATTTGTAGCACTCTGTAGTTTCTGACAGCTTTTGGGAAAATGCAGTAATTCTTCTCTCAGTTGGTATTGACACTGTCACACTGTATGCTGTAACTGTCACTCCGTTGCTACCTATTCGTACTTGTTTCGTAAACTAAGAATGGAAACTGCGTAGAATGTTTCCCAATACCTTCTTCAGGGAGTCACTAGTATTTTTTTTTTTTTACGTACCGTAAGTTCTTCCGATCCAATAAATGCATGTCACTATAATTTCACCAGGTTTAGGGATCATATTTTCAAGACTGCAATTAACTGTACATAGGATACAATGTAAGGATACTATGCCTAGCAGTAAAATATTGTAGATTAAGATTGAAAGATGCTGCAATATTTTATAGTCAATAATCACCGTTTGACTTAATTGTCTGATAATTAATCTAATTAGACAAGAAAAGTGATCCTCTGAATTAACATTGATTTTTCCATAAGCGAGCTTTACTTTTGAGTTTCAACCCCCGCAACGGAGGTTATCATTTTGTTTAGGACAGTTATTTTCATAGTGCCTAAACGTCATATATTTGTGAGCAACTGAGGGAAATTTCATGAAAATATCTTGAAAATTATTCGTTTTTACAGGCCTGTTTCTCAGTTACACAAATTAATATATATATATATATATATATATGACCGCCCTGCTAGTCTACTTGTTACCGTCGCTGACTGCTGATCATGGGGTCCCGGGTTCGGTTGCCGGCTCTGCCAACCAATATTTCCAGAGCAAAAGGGTCTGGAACGGTACTCATCTAGAATCGTCATGCAATTGTGGAGCTGCTGTGAATAAAATACAGTGGCGATCACAGTTCAGAGCTTTGAGTCCCATCTTATACACTATTTACGTCAATGATACGCCAGAGAACAACATCAGACACAGTTGGGCATTTTCGTACATAATACTTCATATTGGACCACTTCAAGGCCATCCACATAATTAATCAAAAACCTTCAGAAAATTTACCAAGTTGTTTCATATATGGAAGCTGAAGCTTAGTGAAAATAAAACTCAATTTACAATTTTCTATTCATGAGGCCAATGAACTAAAAAAAGATAAACAAAAAGCAATACAAATGAAGGAAACCAAAATCAAACCTAGCAACAATCCAAAATATTTAGGCGTCACTTTAGATAACAGACTTTCATTCAAAGCACACAACAAAGACAGAAAAAGAGCAAGCGCTCAAAACACATCACTCTTTTCAGATTTACTCTTCCGCCTAAAATCAAAGTCAGAGTTTATCAATCCATCGTCGGTTCAATGATCATATATGGACATGAGCTATTCCATTTGAAAATAAAAACAGAGGAAATCGCTAAATTCGAACGATACTGGATCAGGTGTTCACAACTGATGTGGAAAGAAGACAAACAAGAACTCTTCACAAGAATACATAACCTCGGGTGATGTCCACATGCAAGAAAGTCGAAAATCGTACTTCATATCAGTTAAACGCAAAACAAATCATTAAAGCTAAGTTACCCCAACATATGAACAAACAAAATGAAACGGCACAATATAACATACCAGGAACTTCTCTTTCTTATTTAATTTAAAGATACAGTGTTAACAAATTATACACGGATGCTACGACCTCACAAAGAAAAATTTATAGAAACCAAAGATAAGGAAAAATAAATAAATTTCTTACCATTCCTTGCTTCCTGCAATCCATTACCAAAATGATCATCCAAAAAGGAACCTTATCATATATACTTAAAATATTGAACAAATGAAGATACGCTTAGTAGATTACTTATAATTATCATATCTGGGATTTAAACAAGTAATGATTCTTTATAGCTATCCATGAAGGGTCTCCAGGGTGCCTGCTTGTTGCGGGCTTGTGTGCCCTGCTGCAGACTTCGGTTCAAATATTAGAATTATTTTAGTGACCCACAAACCAAAAATGAAATTATTTACAAAGGACAAAAGTAGCCCTCATGGGCTAGAAGTCCCTCCTGCTGGACCTGCAAGCCCAGAAATTTACTGTATCTCTCATATCATGAAATACAAAAATTTCAAGGATTTTTAATGACGTTCGGAATATTTCTTCAGCTAATAAGAAATTGCATATGATGAGTGGCCGCATGGTATAACTTCATAGTAAAGGGTAAAAGAAGGCGAAAATTCCATTTACTCCAATTTGTATGTCTTCTTTTTTTTTTTTTTTTTTTTTTCTTTGCTCGAAAAAGTTAAAATACATAATTTTGGATTCCGTCAGTGACGTCGCGTATCCACGTTCACAGGAGCACGTGAACTGCCAACTATTTTAGAATTATTATTATTATTATTATTATTATTTTCGTTTCAGATTGTGTTTCTTATCGAAAGATTTAAAAACACACCACATTTTAAATTGTTACACTGAGGCATAGGGATACAGTTCGTTTCTCAAGTTGTTATTACTCTCCAATTTGTTTCCAGTTCACATTTCGTTTGTGAACGCGTTGCCCCATATGCGCTTAACTGGCGTTAGGCCTAACTTATAACATTGTGTATATGGGACCTCGGCGTGCACAATCCTAGAGTGAACGAAGATAGCAGAAGAACAGGGCTGAGCACTGTTGCTAACTCTCCTTGACTTTTCCACCCGTTTTCGTGTCTAAAATGTAATCAAATCTTCTGGCAGAAGCAAGGATAAACGTTCATTACACACCAAAATCGCAAAATACACAATAAATCGTTTATGGACAAATATATTAAACGCGTAAATAACATAATGTTGTATCTCTATTTACATAAAATTGTTTGAGTTCCAGTATCAGTAATAAACGAAGAGCTAATGAACAGTATCAAGCAGTTTGCAACATTGCGTAAACAATAAATAACCTTTTTTTTAGTGTGTCGTTCAACCAAAGAGTTATAGATGAGTTTGGTGCCCAGAAAAACAGAAGAATGGACTTCATATACAAATAAAGGTAAGAAGGATATATTTAATTTCTTCTTATTATTATTATTATTAATATTTTGTGTATGTATTTACTGTGAAAGACAATTTTCATTTGTATACTTTCGTGGAAAACTGCTCTGAGATACATTCGTCGCTGCACTGTCGAGCTTTTGAACCAGCATACCTCAAAAAGCGAGATGATTCCTTACCAGTCCAACTACTTATTTTTGTGTGGAGTTCCTTTTCCATTTCTTAACTCAGTATATAGTGTAAATAAGTTCTATTTTCTATTTAGCACATTGAGAAATGGTTTTAAGCTATCAAACTATGTGTTTCTTGTTCTCGTATTTTCTTCGTTGCTCTTTGGAGCAGAGATTCTGCCAGGATTTTCAGTTTTGGGGGTTTTAAATAAAAATTGGGGTTGTAACTGGAGTTTTGCACGGTTTCCACTATTTTTTACCGTAACAATTCATACTTGGGATAAGCTCGACAATTTTTTTTGGGGGGGTGACAGCCCCGAAAAGGGGGTCTGGCGGAATCACTGGTTGTGAACTACCACCTTTCAAGCCCACGAGACGCCACTGGATTCCGTTGTGCCAAATGTAACACTGATATGCGGAATTTTCAAAACCATTGTACACAATCCGTGTTTCAGCTACACCGTTAATTCAATATGTCCTCATTTTGTATATGTGTGATACTGTAAGGGGCTACAATGTCTCACTCATCGTATACTTAACGTTAAGGACGTTTTCCTTGTATACAAAGTTGCTGATGACAATCAATGCCATTATCACACACTAACAGAAAGAACTGAATGTAGCATAAATCTTTACTGTATATGGTGGCCCTGCAAACGCCTTTCTGTGATATTTCCAACTTAATCCGAACACCAGTTAACCATGTAGGAAGCAAATTTTAATATTCAAATCACAAATCATAATAAGTCTATCTTGCCAATGAGTGGTTTTGCACGTGAGACTTGTAATTAAGGGGTCAATAGTTTGATGTCCTGTGAGAAAACAATATACATGAAAGTTCACGTCTTATTGCGCCTCTTTTCACAAATAATACAAAACTCATGAGATGACGCCATTACTTCTGCAACCATTAATTTCCCACGGAAATGACAATCACTATTAAACTCGATCTCAAATCCGTTTGAATAAAGTGTAATCCGTTTCCTTACGTTTAAGATAGGCGATGCCCTCGTCTATTCATTGGTGAATTTTCCTCACACTCCTTGCATCAGAAATATGAAATATCAATACGAATAAGAGGAAACAATTTTAATATAATAAATAGGTTCAATAAATATCATTGCAAATTATTGCAATTATTAACTAATAATTTGAAATTCCGAACTTTAACCAACCTCATTGTTCCTCTCTTTAATATTCACGTTCGTTTGATGTCATGTAACAAAATGAAAATCCAAATACTTTAATTTTCCTATTTTCAATTTTGTTATTATTTTGTATTCCATTTTATTTAGTTTTAAGTCTAATATAGCATATTTGTTTTCAATTATTGCCATGAGAGAAACATTTAGGAAAGTAAACACACAAATGCATCTCTATGCTACACATAACCTAGCAACACAATCTATGTTGATAAGAAGGGAAGGTTGTCAACTTCCCGTCAAGTATCGCAATGACATTTTCATGTGTTGTAGCAAATGTGAACCGATTAAAATAACATGTGGACAGTCCTAACACTCACAGCTTCTTACAATAGAAGTTATAAGAAATTTAGTTATAGTTGCTGAACAGTATGTACAGTTGAATCAAAATGTGTTCGGCGTTTATTGTAACAACGAATTCAAGTCAGTAAACGGTCTTTGGAGGGCAAGTTTGTAATTTTATCTCCAGCAAATTCCACAAAAAAAATCACCATTTTTTTTTTTTTACCAGAAAGCGCCAAATTTGATGGGAGTGCTACACAAAGAAAAGAAAATAATCTACAGGTAACACAAATTCTTACAGGTAACTCCTAAAAGACAAACATGGCGAAGCAGCATTTAATTTCTGAGTATCTCAGTGTAGCCACTGCTTGTCCTAAGGTATATTATTCAATCTATGCTACAGACACTTCTAATGGCAATCCGGTGTTATTTCAGAATGAGTGTCAAATTTACCAGACTTGTTGTCGGTTTACATTATCCCATCTTTGCTGGCAACGGGTAACTGGGTGGAAGCGGGCGGTGCTGTTGTTTCTTGTAGTTTGTTGCTTCAAGTTGAAAGGAAACCAGCAGGAGAGAAAGACCGTTGGTACATTTGTTTTTCATGAAGTAAGGGAGTGAAAATGTTTGGAAGGATTAAGGGAAGTTTTGGTATGTAACTGGCAAATCTGTTGTACGTATTACTAAGTGAACTTATTGGGGACTTCCTTGAGCGTTGCCCTTGCGCATTTTTCAGTTTGAAAAAGCCTAAATAGTCTGCAGAAAAGTTGAAATTAATTGTTAAAGGACATGAACAAGAAAGAATTGTTACAGACGGTGAGATTACACAGTAATAAAAAGCTGTGTTAATTCAACACAATGCGGTGTCCCAGCGTGACTACCACTTTTGTGTGTTAAATCAACACAACACACGGTGTTGATTACGGTACTGGGAAAAAAAGTTACGGCTGCAGCTAGATTTGAACATGAGCTGCTGAGTTAGAAGTCAAGCGTCTTACCGACTTCGCTAAATCGTCAGACAGAAAAAGTACTAGATTGAAACAATATAGAGGATAAAAAACTCAAACTCAAACACAAACAAAGGTACTCTCACGACTTAAGCCATGGTTTAATCACTTTTCCATTGGTCAATTAGGGATCACAATCCCCATTTATTGAGAATATGTTCCATTTCTATGAAAGCAAGCGCAGCATTTGACGTGTTGTTACGATAAGAAAGTAGTAATGCTGCTGAAGTGTTTGGCTGTCGCCATCTTGCTTGCTTTCATAGAAACAAAATATTCTCAATGAGTGGGAATTCTGGCTCTCAATTGACAAATAGGAAGTGATTAAACCACGGGATAAGACGTGCAAGTAACTTAGTTTTGGGGATTCAGCAACATATATTTGAACCCATACACTGTTTAAATCTATAGTGTAGTCGTTTAATTCTAATGTTGTTGACTAAATATCGTTTGCAACTAGTGCATTTTGTGTCTGATGATTTAGCCAAGTCGGGAAGACGCTCGACTTCTAACTGAGCAACCCATGTTCAAATCTCGCTGCAGCTGTGACTTTTTGTTTCGCAGTACCGAAATCAACACCGTGTGTTGTGTTGATTTAACACACAAAAGCGGTAGTCACGCTGGGGCACCGTATTGTGTTGAATTAACACAGCTATTTTTTGCAGTGTATTCGGTGGAATCCGTGTAACGTAGTGATACATATGGATTAGAATAACCAATCATCGTAAATTACTAATCACATAGGTAGTGCAAAACATACTAACCAGAAATAAAACATTCTACACGTGAAAGGAAAACTTAGACGAGTTAGTAGTGTATTACTCAATACTTCGTAACATCCTAGGAATAACGAGAATCTGCGGTAATTATTAATCAGATTTATCGCCCTTTTTTAAACCACAAAAATTATTGAGATTTTCCACTCCAGTAGAGCTCCTCCTTACCCCATGAAGAACATTTCATTTTATGCAGCTAACTGATTAGTACCGTTGACTTGCTATATAGATTTTAAATTTCACTGTTTGCTCCCCATTGTGTACACTAAGAATTTTATCGAAATAACTTTTCCACATTATAATCGGATCTGCCTTAATATCTCTGCGCTCACTCCTTATCATTCCTAACCTAGGCTGGTAACCTTCCCTTAAGGAATTTACCCCTCTGTGTAGATCTTGTAAGTCATTTGTCTTCCCGTTTTCTTTTTACTCCTTTATCTTCTGCGTCAGGACTTGTCGCTTTTTGTTCCTGTTCCTGAACTTTCATCTTGGGGTGTGAACGTATTAAAATAGTTTTTCAGTTCGTTTTACTATTTAAATACGTACCTGACACTTGAATGGAAGATTCGCAATTTTGCAGAACATCAACAATAGTCTTTTCAGTCGAAGATTCGGTATTATGGAGATCTTCAGCAATAGACCTTTCAATGGAGGATTCGGTATTTTGCAGATCTTCAGCAATAGGTGAATCTCCAACGTCATTAATTTTAACTTGTGCTTCAATGTGCCGACTCACAATTTTAACTGCATCGGAATTCGATATACTCTCTTCACTGTTGCAATAAATTACACTACTTGAAAGCAACAAAACATATGTAACAGAAAGCGAATGTTCATATTGAGGGTGACCCATCTGAAAAGATTAAAAAAAACATACGGTGTATATAAATGTTTTATTAACAGGAATAATAAAAAAAAATATTACAAATATTGGATGAATATTTCATAATCTCATTTATGGTTCAGTGTATTGTATAGCATGTGTTGGTTTTGAGCCATTTACCTACTCAATTGTTAAAATATTTTGAACTTCTACTCGACTGAGCCATGATTTCTAAAGTATGCGCCTGTATCTATAGAGAAACTACAAAAATACTAAATACACATTTCTTGTCACTGCTGTTTAAGAAAAGACCTTACAAAAGCATTGTATGTACAAAGTGTCCAATACCTTAACGCAATGTGTGCAGCAAATATGCAAGCATAACGGCAACAAAAGTAAACCATAATTGCTTGAGGTAGTGTATTATGTTCTACTCTCGAAGCATTTTTTTTTCAGATCTTCAAGAAATCTTCAAGGGTCTAGAAAACGCTAACTCGCATCTTAAGGAATGTCAAAAGCCCTTTCATCAACTTTCAGGTTTGATACATTTCTAGAACATCGCCTGATATTAGTCTGTTATGCATCAACGTAGTCCGATGTGAACGGACATTGACGTCCATGCATTAGAATACACAAACATACCGTACAAAGAACACACACACTTCCAGCATAAAGACTCAGTTCACCTGGGCAGTGCAGACTCCACAATTGAGCACCGTTTTGTATGTGTATCCAATTCCATTTTTGTCGATATCACTGCTGTTAGTCTAATGCAACTTACGCGTCTCTGCATAATCTCTGTTCACATGAATAAACAGTGCACGTACCGACGGCTATAGATTTGTGGTTTGCCTTCAATGACTGGCATTTATCAAATCATCGTGTTGGGACGCCATGCTTGGCATGGTACTTCGTTTGTTCAAGTGTGAATAACCACTAAATTAAAATCCTAGAACTCGGCGCACCAGGCTGTACCAGCGGGGTTCTTTACGTTCCGTTTTTATAGTACGTAATTTTCTTTCTCCATAACGGTGTTATGTCATAAATGTTTTTGTCAGAAATGTAAACCAAAACTATTAAAATGAAATAAACCTTTTACTATTAGCCTATCACTTTACTACTGACTTTCGAAACAATATATAGATATTCAAGGTGTGGGACTCGTGCCCTCGCCGGTAAAATTATAAATAACCACAAGTAGAGCGCCTTAATTAACTCTATTTTATTTCCAAGTTATTCTAAAGTACATAAATAACAACTCTTATCAAAAGAACACCAGATAATATACTGGCTAACCAAAAACAACGTCACTTCTCCACTTAAAATTAAAACGACAAAATGTAATAAATTAATATACCGTTCTATGTACTACGCAACTACGCCAATGAATTAAAGAACAAAATGAACACTGATATTGCACACGAAAATTGGTATAATTCTATTATATTCTTTAAAATAAGATTTTGAAGTCTAAACTTACTCATGTGTGTTGTGCAAATGTTGAAATTAATAAGGTCAACAACAAACATCAGTAATTTTAGACTTCAAAATCTTATTTTAAAGAATATAATAGAATTATACCA
>JAGDQP010000784.1:18369-28589 GCA_022664845.1 Lepisma saccharinum
ATGTTTTAAACCTTCAAACGTATGAATTGCAGAGTGATAAAATGACTTATGGGTCGTATCAAGGTTTCTATATTCTCTTCGAACGGGTCGTATTATGCGCCAGTGAGTTTGGTCACGTGACCTGTGAAAACAGCCAACAAGTTAGTGGAAATCTTTGAGAAACAGAAATTATTAGAATTTGGGAAATTTAAACTTGTGGCTGCTAACAACTAAACTAGTACGTTTCTTTAGAAACAGCCCCCTGAACGTTGTAATGATATAACCGGACCATTACTTCAGTTGACTAGGCTAGTCCAGTGGAACTGGGCTACACTGCTGAATATTGAAACTGGGAAACATAGGTTCAAACCCAATTCTCACCAAAGATCGCTTAGAAAGGCAAAAGTAAACAATAGAGTAGAAACTTGTGTTCGTAAACTTCTTATACTAATGAATGTGGAAGCACCGAGCAGAATTGCTTTCGGTGGGAAAGTTAGAATGTTGTTTCGTAGAAAAAGAAAAAGACACTCAACGAGTGTTGGGTAAACGATGCAAAATAAAGCATGTGCGTGTTAACAGAACAAATACGAATAAGTCATTGACATGAAGCGTTTACTTTTCTTGTACTATTTTAATACAAAATAGTTGTTCCATGCGTTGCGTAGGTTTTTAGAAGTGTAGTGTGAGGTACTGTGGTTGTCTTGACCTTCCATTCGGATGAACACGAGTTTTATTTACAGAGAACGTCGTGTTTTGTTTCGAATAAAATGATAGCTTCAGCTATTTACAGAACTCAATCAGATATTATTCTCCAGTTGGAGAGACAAGAATCATCATAGCTAGAATTCTAAAATAAATAGTTTGTTCTTTAGCATAATAGTAAATCAACCTACTTTCAATGCTTTTATCTTTCTCTATCCTTCTCTTTCTTCTCATGACTTAGTTTCTTCCTTTTCCTTCTATTAATCCTTGTCTTTCTCTCTTACTCATTCCTTCTCCCACACACATTCTGTCCTTATGTGCGCATGTGTGCGTTCGTTTATTCTATCTCTGCGAATTATTATAAGCTTTAACTTATCCGTGTCATGAGAAAAATGGCTTTGTGCTACCTCAGTCAGGATAGGTGACGGTCCCAAAACCTTCTGATTGCTAAACCAACGCTTTAGCAACTGAGCTACGGCCACTCGATTTATCTCAGTCATATTGACCATTCATTAAGAAGAAAATGTCGATTAGGAGAACGACAAGTTTACATATTATACTCGTTGGATTTGAATTTCTTTTAGGCGCTTATAAATCACTCCGTGATAAGGTTGGGAAAAACGCGTTATTGAATCGACCAGGTTCTACATTGAAGTACCATCTCTGTACATGCCTAGTGTGATTGAGGGCAACACTCAGAAAATCTAAGTCAGGACCGTCAGCCGCTTGTACCGAATTGAGGACCTCCCGAATACGAAATCAACGGTCTATCAAGTAAAGTACGAACACTCGGAGCGAAACATACTCGTATCGATGTTTGCCACATGCACGAACACACACATACATTTCGCTGTGAAAGAAAAAGAGCTTAATTTATCTAAGATATTCTCCATATGATGCTCAGAGATCCACTCTTTCCTGTTTCTGTTGAATATATATATGCATAAGTATACATACTATGTATATATATATATATATATATATATATATATAGATAGATAGATATAGATATATATATATATATAATAAATCACAGCCATATTCAATCCACTAGTGGATGAGGCCTCTCCCCGAAGGGAGGAGTTGGTCTACTGCTCCCACGCAGACCAGGCGGGTTGGGAGAGGAGAGCCGAAGCTCTCACTGTGATCGCCACTGTCTTTTATTCACAGCAGCTCCCCAATTGTCCTCACGATGCTGGGTCAACACCGAAATATTTGAGCCCCCATCGGGAATCGAATCCGGGACCGCTCGCATTGAAGTCGAGCGCGCTACCGACTAGGCTACGCAGGAGCTCATATATATACTATAACTTCTTATGTAACATATTTTGTGTATTTTGCTACTAACATCTTCTTTGTAAATGATAAACGTAAATAACAACATATAATCAGAATTATAAAACATTAACATTTGCACTGTTTTTAAGAACTGATAGAAAAAGGTGATTTCTCTTGTCTTTCGTTTAAATTGTTAATGTTTTATGGAATACTCGGTTCATTAAGAAAGAAATAATTACCTAGTAACCGTATGTTTCACAGTTCATTTTCACTTCTCCATGTTCACTAAGGATCTTTTCTAATGAACAATTTGAATTAGACATTTCTCTGTAAATTTCAACTAATGGTTCACCTGAAATTAGGTTTCGTGTTTTGAAGTTTGAATTGGGATTCTATAAAGATTTTTGTTTCATTATTTGCTACATACTACTAGAAATTACAAATATATTTCAAGAACCCAGGACAAGTGATACTGTCTCACAACCACACACCACCAGGTAGAGTGGCCTATCTTGTAGGCTTAGAGAAAAATCGTGTATAGTAAAGTCTTGTATACATTACAATGCTGACCATAGTATCTGGAGATAAACTGATAATTTGCTACGGAAAGATGATTGTTAATTATTAATTCTACCCTAAATTGTTCGTAACAGTGGATTGTATTCGAACCCAACTCTTCTATTTTTCAGATCCCCCAACTCTTCTATTTATAAATTAATCTTAGCGAAGTTCGAAACTCAAATAAAATATATATAAATAACTATAATATACTCGAAAAATGTATGTAGAAAAATAATATTCTAAAAGTCGCGTTCACATGCGTTAGACTATTTAGTAATTGTTATGCAACAGTGGAATTTGAAGCTATGTCACAAAATTAAAACGGTAATCCAAAATGATATAATAGAATATTACCTAGCAATAACTTTCCAAATAGTTCATTATATTTATGTAAATGAAAGTTTCATATACATATTCTTCTCCTTATTATTACTATTATTATTATTATTATTATTATTATTATTATTAGTAGTAGTAGTAGTAGTAGTAGTAGTAGTAGTAGTAGTAGTAGTAACATAAATATATGTGTAAATGTAAAAGAAGATAAAATATGGCATACCGTTTTCCTTCGTCTCTATATCTATACTCGAATAAACAGCCAACAACTTACTGTAGTTATTAATGACTCAAACATCCACAGTGTATTTTTGTATAATGTTTTATTTCCTTTTGTCTGTATTTGTCAGTATGTGATACTCTCACTATATTTAACTTTATCAGTAACGTGTACTGACCTGTAGGTTATGTTAATATTGCACTCATTTGAAACAGGAAATTTGTTTATAGAAATTAATGGATTCATTTTATATATTTTTTAGATTAAAGGACTCCTCTTCCTCTTTTACATTCAGCAACAGTTGTAATCAAATGTAGCACACAATAAATAATCATACACCATTTGGTGCTGAAGATATACATTTAATATAATTGTACAGGTTCTATACAGTAAGGGTACCAAGTGCAATGCTAGGATCATTAATTCGCGCACACAATTGATCTTCGTTTATCGTCTTGTTTTCACTGTTTTAGGAATCAAATACATGGGCCCATGTTTTTCTGACTACTCTATAGAGTAGGGTGGAACGACAAAAGGTAGGGCTACGTCACTGGTTTCAGATGGTGACATTGAGTTTAGTCTTCTTGAATAAGACTGCTTAAAAAATAGATTCCTCAGGAGCGAGTTTTGTAATTTTCAAAATCAGGATTGTTTGTTATTTTTAAGTGTACAAATTTATATTTGTTACTTTCTTAAGGTTAAACAATAAACTTTCTGTTTATATTTAAAATTAATAAACATTAATTACTAACTCTCGAAAGTTGATCACTTTCTCGTTAAAGTAGAGTATGCGCACGATATTTCTCGCAACGTGTACAGTTTCTAAATGTAAAACACAAGTGCAGGTTAACGTTGCGAATGTAAATTACATATATTTATACCAAAAAATGTACTCGAAACCATAACACAAAACGTATGATTTTGAAAATTCCGAAGCTAAGGTGGCACCCAAAGCATTTATTTTTCAGAAACAAATATTTGCAGACTCATTTAGGAAGACTAAATTCAACTTATTTTCACTACTAAAAACCAGTCACACAATTAAGCTTTTTCCTTTCCACTCTATTGTACAGTTTTAAAGTGATTTACTAGGTCTACAGTGACGAGAACACGCCTTTATCGTACTTGTATGCAATGAATTGGACACGCTTACACTATCTTCTCTTATTTGACATATAGCGAACATAGACAAACAACTCGAAGGCTAAAATGCTGAACAATTACACCACTTGAAATCTTGCTTAATTTTGATTGTATGATTTAAAAATAAATATCTTACTTCTCCCTTATAGCTTTTCGAAAATCGGATACTGCCTACCATGTGGTAGATGCCAGACCAGGAAAATTTCGCATTTACAACACACAATCATAATGCTATATCGTAATCCGTGCAAATGTGGAGAAACAAAGCGTGAAGAAATTTAATTTGACTTACCTGCATTAATCAAATAAAATTTAAGTTGTTTTGCGCTGTAGGCATCTTAGTCTCAGGGGATAGGTAAAGCGTAATTTAGAAGGCTGTCTGTCAGGGGCTAGTTTTGTGGGTATAACCCAGGTATTTGAGTAGATGGTTGGCACTTGACGCTACACTGCAAAAATAGTTGTGTTAATTCAACACAATACGGTGTCCCAGCGTGACTGCCACTTTTGTGTGTTAAATCAACACAACACACGGTGTTGATTTCGGTACTGTAAAAAAAAGTCATAGCTGCAGTGAGATTTGAACATGGGTTGCTCAGTTAGAAGTTGAGCGTCTTCCCGACTTGGCTAAATCGTCAGACACAAAATGCACTAGATGCAAACGATATTTAATGAACAACATTAGAATTAAATGACTACACTGTAGATTTAAACAGTGAATGGGTTAAATTATATGTTGCTGAATCTCCAAAACTAACTAAATTACTTGCCCGTCTTATCCCACTTCCTAATCACTTCCTATTTGTAAATAGAGAACCATAATTCCCATTCATTGAGAATGTTCTATTTCTATGAAAGCAAGCAAGATGGCGACAGCCAAACACTTCAGCAGCATTACTACTTTCTTATCGTAACAACATGTCAAATGCTGCGCTTGCTTTCATAGAAATGGAACATATTCTCAATAAATCTGAATTATGATCCGTAATTGACCAATGGAAAAGTGATTAAACCATGGCTTAAGTCATGAGAGTAACTTTGTTTGTGTTTGAGTTTCAGCAAGATTGTTTATCCTCTATATTGTTTCAATCTAGTACTTTTGCTGTCTGACGATTTAGCGAAGTCGGTAAGAGGTTTGACATCTAACTTAGCAGCCCATTTTCAAATCTAGCTGCAGCCGTAACCTTTTATCTCCCAGTACCGAAATCAACACCATGTGCTGTGTTTATTTAACACACAAAAGTGGTAGTCACGCATTGTGTTGAATTAACACAGCTATTTTTTACCGTGTACTTTGTGGAAAATTGCACGATTTTCCCATGCCTGGCTGATAGCAAGTAATCGATTTCCCAGTGCTGTACGATACAAAGTACCGCATTTTTAGTTGTATTTTATAAAACGCTACGAGCTATATACTTTGTTTTTGAAGCCTATACTGTAGCTAACCTAATCCAAATAACATGTACGCCCGCCAACACTATGAAAGCCTACGGTAACTTTTTCCAACCCCTATCAACCATTGCAGAGACAACGGGTTTCCAGCACATCACCAATTACATACACATTTTCCCAAACCCTATTTAACATAGCAGAGATTATACAGAATTTAACATAACATAGTACACCAGCCCGAGGCTCATAGTCTAGTGGTTAGAGCGTTAGACTCATGTCGGCGTGGTCCCGGGTTCAATTCCCAGCTGGAGTCCAACTTTTCGGCGTCCACCAAGCGTCGTGAGGAAAACCTGGGGAGTCACGTGAATAATGACATCTGCCACTCGGTCTAGAAAACCCCTAATACGCCTGTTCATGGCTAGATGACGCGCAGCGCTGACCGCACTGCCGTCACTCAGCTTGACACAGTTCCACCAAGCGCGGACTGATGGCTTTGGGCAGGCTAAGGACCTATTGGTCTATAACGCCGGTGGTTGTTGTTGTAGTAGTACACCAGTGCACGATATCATAAAATGGTACGAAACTCTTTTTCAACCACTACAGAGACTACGGCCCAGCCCCTATTTACCATAGCAAAAATTACACAGGCAACGGGATTAAAGGCACATAAGAGAAATGTTAAGTCAGTTTCCAACACAGCACCAATTTCCGCCCACACCTAGAGATTACAACAGTTTCTATACCACACAGTACACCAGTGTACGATAGCATAAAAGGCTACGAGCTATTCCCTATTTAAAATAGCAGAGATTACACAGGAATATATGCCAGTTACCCTATTTAATAACATAGCACACTAGTGCACGATAGCATAAAACCCTATGAACCCTCTCCTGCTTTATTTAACATAGCAGGGATAACACAGAATTTAACTCCACATTGTACACCAGTGCATCAAAGCATAAAAGGGTACAAAGCTCTTTTTCAACCACTACAGAGGCTACGAAACCAGCCCCTAGCAAATATTATATGAAAGGGTACGAAGCTCTTTTTGCAACCCTTATTTAACATAGCAGTGATTAGACAGAAATGTATGCCCTCTAGGCTAGAGATTACAACTACGGTTAACACTTTTTACACAGGAATATATGCTAGCTAATCTAACACAGATTACAACCCCTAGTGGTCGCGAGGGCTTTTTAACCACTATTTACCACAGTAGAGATTAAACAGGCAACGTGTAACAGAGATTCCAGACAGGAATAGATGTTATTTAACTTACCAGAGAGTACAACACAGTACAGAGTCTATGGTCCTTCCTCCCACAACTATCTAGCATAGTAGAGATTACAATACGGTTTTGTTAATTCTGAAGACAGTTTCTATACCTAACCCCGCATAATACACAACACCCTACTACCAATGGTCAATAGTAGTCGGTAACTACCCAATATAAGTTTATTGACTAAGCACTCATAACCATATTCAAGGGTCTCTAGTAGGTGAAAACTACCTAATATGAGTCAGTTGATACTACCTGGGCCCAAGTCAACAAAATAGTACTAAGGTCAAAGGTAAAATATTTAAGTGTGTATATCTCGTACACGGTGAAACATTAAAATTTTGTTTTCACATTTGGTATGAAGACATTGACAAGTATATGCTGACATCGAGGTCAAAGATCAAGTATTTAACCGTTTATAGATAGTAAACAACGAAACATACTGAGATTCTGTTTTCACAGTGATATGAACTTTGGTGTGATAATGTCAAATCTGAAGTCAGTTTGCTAACTTCGCCCCCAGTGGCCTCAGAATTATGAACCTTATAATGCAATTTATTTTAGTCTTGGGAATGTTAAATATGAAAATTGTATGGCACTACCACTTACCGTTTCCGAGATATGGCGGTTCATTTTTTTTTCGAATTTTGCTCCTGTGGGTCCATAAATATGAAAGTCTCAAAATTTATTCACGGTAATACTGAATTCGAACACAACCTCTTTTTACCTATTGGGCAATTCCACGGTAAGGTACGTAGGTCGTTCAATAAAGATGTGGCCTGACCCATTTCTAGTTGAGATAGGTTATAGATATTAATAATGTTGAATGGTACATATCTGTATAGAAATAGTACAAAATATCAGCCTTCTAACCCAAACCGTTTTTTTATTACAGATCCTAATCCATGACAAGGTCTGACTATGGACAAAGTTGAGGCCAGAGCAGTAATTCGTTAGTGTCCCACCCGTGACAGAAAACATCAAAGAGTTTACTTTGGTGGCACATACATTTTCAGATTAATTTTGATTGCTAGTAAGGGTAAGCCATATTATGTTTGATTTTCATTGTGAAAATTTTGATACTGAAAACAAAATCCTTTTGTGTATATTTAGTTATTTCCAACAGTCCAACCCGTGACAGTTCAGATACATATATGCCCATGTAACCTTTGATCTGTAAATTATTACAAACGCTGCAAGCAGTATGAGATTATTTTCAAGAATGTAAATAATGCAAGGCTCTTTTATGTTCTTACAGGTAAAATAAACAAAATGAATTCGTTTCTTACTAATATAATTTATACTTTTCTTTGTTGAATAAGAAAAACAACATCAGGTGAAAGAATGAGGATGTTCCGTTCAAAGTTAAGAAAAAATAGCGTAAAATATGAAGCTTATCTACGAAAGGAACGAAAAAGAGATAAGTAAGACATTGGAATACACTGTGTATTTTTTTATTTTTACGGAAGACACTGTCGATCCTACTCGAACTATACAATGGAAAAATGGACCGTAGAAGTAAATGGTCGAGCTACGTTAGCTGAAATGTTGTGGGGTGTCCGTCGGTGATGCAATAAATGAACTTCTATTATTACTATTATTAGTATTCAAGCGCCATGTGCATGTAAAAAGAATTCAAGCAAAGGCATTTAATGACACGAAAATAACTTTATCGAGTGATAAAACTGTCCTTCAGATTCATTATGCAGAAAATTACTCCGTAGTGACTCAAAATGAAATTTAATGCGCTCATTGGTGACAGTCCCAAATATCAGTATTCAGAGCTTGTGCTCGGTTGTCTAATCAAGTTGTACGATCATTTGCCGTTATTTGCAACGAAAATATCCACGATAAGTTTACTATCTGCGCCTGCCTGAAAAAAGTTATCGATGCATTATGGCAAAAATTTTCAGATTTACGATGTGATGGGTGTGCAGCCTAATTTAGAAACTTATTTATTTTAGTTAATATTTGTTATATGCCTGGAGATTTTGGAGCTATCGGAGAATGGTATTTTGTGACACTTCTCATGGTAAAGGAGCCTTTGACGGCATTGGAGGTCTTGTAAAACGGGCTGTGTGGACCACAGTGAAACAACGCAAGATGCTGGTTCAGAACGCTGAAGACTTTGTTGTGGCCGCTAAATTAGAATTTAAAAAAAACGTAGAAGTCTTTCGTCCTTGGAAATAGAAGAATGTAAAGAAATATTGGAAAAACAATGGCAACAATTATTAAAGTTTAGACCAATTGAATCCAATCATGTCTTCAAAAGAAGTAGTAGAGAAAGCTTCTTCGTGGTGTCAAGTGTTCAATCACAAATTATTAATTACAAAGCCTTCAAACTGGATATCCAGAACATATACTCGACATCCAGGGAGGATAGCGAAGATTCTGAAGCTGGTACGCCTATTTTTGCAAGAAGGATGGCAGAAACATCAGTGCTACTGACATACACGCAGCGTCATTTCTACTAGTGGAGGTCATAAAAAATGCAGGAAGAAAACAGTCTCCTAGGAGTATTTGACTATTGCTCAAGGCGAAGAAGATATGAACAATGACATTCGTATAATGTGTTTAAACATTGTTGATACAAATTATAAATATTCAAAATGGAGGAAAGTGACTGAAGTTACATTAGACTGGATCAAATTGTTTGTAATCTACCCACACTTTTCCTTCGAGATATCAAAAAGGAAGTGTAAGAGGGAGAGGGACTTGGCTAATGCAGGGCCTACAAAATAAAGAGTTCAATGTAACATAGATTTCAAGCATTTCTACGAATATCATGGTTTTATATGCTTACTTCGAAAAACGACTCAGTAGCCCCTTAAACACAATACATGGCATAATAAAAGTAATTAACTGAAGGCTCCACGGCGTACGTTTCCTTAGAAATAAAGGATATTTTAGTGGCCCTTGTATCAACTTTCTTATAGAACTTTCCATTATAATAATCATTATTTCAAAAAGAAAATAGCACGCATAGTTTTCACTTAAGTATCTTCATAATTCCACGAAAAATGTTGAAGGGGCTGTTGAGTCATTTTAACTACGATATTCCAAGAAATGTGTGAAAACCCATGTTAAATTGGATGCATATTTTGAATGCCGCTTTAGCCAACTCCCTCTCCCTCTTAATATAAAAATTTCCATCCTCTGTAGATGTTCGTGAAATTTCACAAATGCCTAATGAAAATTCACTTTACCATTTCAGACTACTGACGGTTTTTTGTTTGATATTATTTGTAAAGATTGTTATTTGCGTTTGTGGAATTTAGTTCAGAGTTATTTGGATTTGTGGAACTGTAATACCATGTATAAACACTCTGT
>JAGDQP010000784.1:28599-50331 GCA_022664845.1 Lepisma saccharinum
GGATTTGTGGAACTGTAATACCATGTATAAACACTCTGTACGTCTAGAAGCCTAGGAAGCAGTATGTGAGATAATAAAGAAAATGCGAGAGAATGATTATTTTCCTTGTTTATCATAGAACTGTTCGTGTGAAATTCGAACTTAGTCCCCCCCCCCCCCCGTGAGAAAAAGATGTCCCACCCGTGACAAAATGATGTCCCACCCATGACTGAAAATGCCCGTTTAAATTGATTAAGGAATGACATTTCGATAACTACCTGTATTACATAAGACTTCCAATTCTTACTGAACTCGAAAACAAAACCACCATTTCATTATCAATTTTAAATTCGCAGAATTTTAGTCACTATTCATACTTTAGCATGATTACGTTCCTTTTTTTTTTTTTTGTCTCACCCGTGACGTCTTTTCATTTTTCAATACTTCAACTATT
Organism: Lepisma saccharinum; assembly: GCA_022664845.1. NCBI lineage: Eukaryota > Metazoa > Arthropoda > Insecta > Zygentoma > Lepismatidae > Lepisma > Lepisma saccharinum. Next base: position 29,033 of record JAGDQP010000784.1, read on the forward strand.
AGTTACGTTAATAAAATTCTGGCACTTGATATCAACACTTGTAAGTTAATTCTAAGCGTGCAATGAAAACCACGTCAAGATAATTTACAGTGAATTATCTATTCAATGTTAAACAACGCAAATGTAGTTGAACTGTCCCACCCGTGTCGATGGAATTGCCCTATTATTACTTTAAATATATGGCGGTTCGAATTGTGTTCTATTTTGACATTTTAGACGCAGAATTGAGAAACTCGCATAATATATGTTATTTGGGTCGGTGATGCCGAATGTAAAATTTTCTTATATCTACCATGTACCCTTTCCAAGATACAGCGCTTCGAATTTTGATATTTAGACGATGAATTGAGAGACTCGCAAATTGTTTTATAAGGGTCGATGATGCCGAATGTGAAATTTTCTTTTCTCTACCACCTACCCTTTCCAAGATAAAGGGCTTCGAATTTTGCCCTTCTGGTCTCAAACTTCAGAAACTTGTTGATTATGTTATTCGTGACTGTAATGAAACGTTTGCTTCTCTCTACCTATTCTCGCTCTCAAGATATGGCGGTTCAAATTTTGCTTTTTCGGTCCAAGAACTATGAAATTCGGAAATTTTCATGGTGGTGCAGAACTTCTGTCGCTTTCATGATATGGCAGTCCGGTGTGGGTGATGTTTGTTTTTTCCCAACATAGCAGAGATTACATAATGATTTAACCTTAGCTACACTCGTCTCAAGCCAAATGCACAAAATCTGGAATTCTTCTATTAATCTGTAGCTGTCACCAGGCTGCAGGAAAGCGGGGTAATTGAAATAATTACTATATTTACAAGTATGCAAGACTCGCAGAACTCATGTAGGCAATTACACACAAGAAATAATAATTTATTTGTTCTTTGAAGACATGTACACTTTCGGAATAGAATTTTATAGATCAGCCTCTCAGCGCTATTTTATATATCATAAAGAAAGTTACATATTTGCCGTTAAAATACAAACCACCGTGGTGTTGGAGGAGTTATTAAATGTTACATTTCACGCTATTTCCACATATTGTACTTTAGTCACCATCCCGTATGATCCGGTGGTTAAGGATACACCATATTTTTTTTTTCTTTTGACAAATTGCGGTCTCCATAATTATTCTTTGGATGTACAGTAGGTAGTATTGCCCCAATGAGAATATTGTCGGGCGAGTATTGAATTACATTCGAGGAACATCGTTTGCTTTCCTGTACGCGATAAGTATAAGCGTTGTGCGATTGTGCTTGCTTTTATAGTGCTCTCTTCGTGAATGTATGACAATATGACAGGATTCGGAGTCACGATCGGGGCAATATATAACAGTATTGAAGAGCCCGTTCACTATTCAGTAACAGTATGTGTATATAATATTATCCTTGTTGTTCGAAAGGTGGTGCATACGCATGCAGGATCCAGAAATATTTGTTGTTGTTTTCCAGTTATTTTTTAAAAGCACTTATAATATTAATTAACAGAAGATATAAGTAAGATCATTATATGATTTATTAATATAATGTAATGTTTCATTTTAAAAATATCCAATTATACATATCGACAGTCATTGTAATTTGTCGTATGCCACTGCATAATCTGGACGCCATGTACCCTGCCGTTAGATCGGTGTAGTTCGGTTAAGTGAGTGCCTTATTTTCTTCATAACAATAAAGCATGTATTCTTTGGTACCACATGATTTTATTTTCTTCAGCTTCTTGGAGTTTCACAAGTGACTGCTTCTCTACGAGAAGCGGAACTTCCAGCGTTTAATATATTGTTGTGCGAGTATTACTCCTCGTCTTTCACCTTGTTCCGATCTGCTAGTAATTTACTGTTAGTTATTAGTAATGTAAACGTTCTGTTAGTAATTTTCTTTGAGAAAAGGATATAACATTCTACTCCGATAATTCTGAAGGCTATGATTGTTCTGAAGGCTATGAAGGAGTTGTTCCTGTATGAAGAATAGTATAGATTTGGGCAGATGTATATTCAGCGCCAAATTCTATATGCGTTCGGAAACAGTGTTCTCTGAATATCTTTGGATTAGATAGACTCACTTGATTAGAGTTTTCTGTAAGTTACAAAATAATCGCATCCTTTTAGGTTTCATAAAATGATATACCTGTTAATCTATCCATTTCAAATTTACCCCGGGAAGAAATTTCACTACTAGATGCAAACTTTTTGAAGGTGACTCTATGCAACATTCGTGTTTGTGATTTTTGTGTGTATGCATATGTCATCTGTTTAATCAAGACATGCATTTGGGAAACGAGCAAGAAAGACCAAAGAAAAAAACTAAATAAATACAGGAAAAGTTAAAAAAAACCGTGTCAGAATGTACCTAACGTCAAACTGTAAATGATTTTCTTACAATAGTAAATATAGGGACATACATTTAGGGTCATTATATTGACAGCCAACCATTCATATTTTAATGTTTTTAAGTGGTAATACATTATTTTATTACACATTTTGAATTCCTCGCTGAAAGATCTGGAATATTTCCCCGTACATTATTAGTAGTTTGCAAACTGAATTCCGTAATTACCATGTATCATCTTAAGGGAAAGCAATTGAATAAAATAACATAGTGACGGCATTAGCAACAAAAATACCAGTCTATACAATCTTAACAAGACTGTCAATCGTGGAAATCACATCTAAGGTAGAACAGTAGGCAGTCTTCAATGTGAAATGTTTTACTCTATTAAAGCACTCAATGCGGGATTCTTCGGTTTGGCAACGCGTTTGCTTTCGGGGTGGCTTTGGGTGTTTGTTCGTCTTACTAGAGTTTTTAAAACAGTAACTGTCATGTTTATTTTTTCTTGCCACATAGCTGCTTATTACATGCACAAATTTTCTAAATATCTTTGTACTGTGCTCTATTAAATGTATTTGGTATTTCAGTTCAAACTATATAGAGGTTTGATAATCCTGTACGACTGTGGTAGTAAACGTGCCGGATTATAGTACTTCTACTGTATATATCATGTTAATACAAATCAAATAACAGATTTGTAATTATACTTAAATCCATCGTTGAGAATTGATAGGAAAATGTTTATATTTAACATTAGCAAAGGATCTATTTTCTTCTGACTACTATATATATATATAGATGGCAGTCAGAAGGGTAAAACATCACCAGAATGGGAAAATATGTAATTAATTTGGAAATATCTAATTGTGGCAGATTGGCAAATGGAATATCAAATTTAATTTGGCAGTTTGATTTTTTAGATAGCCAGTGTAGCATCTATGGTTTTCTGCAAGTCCTGTATATTCCCACCCAATCTCACCCCTTTACATCTTTCGCTAAGCAAACTTCCATCAGGAATTTGTAGGACAATATTGTTTTGGCACGGATCGAATTCACTATCAGCAGTAGTCACGGATAGTTAAGGTTTTCGTAGACATAAAATGTGAAAGTATAATATTTCCTGTTTTACAGTTCTTTTGATCATTAGGACGAGTGTTTGTTTACAGGACACTTACATAAGAGTTTTACTGTCGTTTGGCCACGTCATCTTTTTTTGGCAAAGCCAACGTGAATCATATTGAGCTAACGAAAGTGTCGTTAAGTTGCTTTCATAGACATTTCCGTATCATATTTGTCATGATACATGGATCATTAGGTTTGTATTCAATTATCGAAATTGTTGAGAAGCAAGGACCATCAATCAGTGCTGATGAGGTCCCCCAAGGAGTTTAGTAGGCTGAGCCTGGCTCAGAATTTAAATAAACAAAACAAAATAAAAAAAAATAGAATTTCTAAATTTAATCGAAGTCGTTTGTGAAGGTTAAAGAAGACGTTCGTATTCCTATGTATGTTTGTTATTTGTAACAAAATATATGTTACTGCTTGAATATTTCTACTTGTTTGAATATGTTATACTCTTTTACGGAAGCCAGTATTTCATTAAAAAGGTATTTTAATTCAGGGGTACGATCTACATATTGATGGAATTTTGTAATTTGTCAGCGCTGATAGGCACTTTACAAAATGTGCTTTCCCCAGTAAAATACATATTTTTTGTCGCAGATGTTGGGGAAAATAATGAGCATTATTTATTATGTTAGCTTAGGCAATGCATTAACAAGTGCACTATGAGAAAATAGGCAAAAGCCTGAACAAACAGACTATCGGTTAAGAATTTTAAAATTACATGAACACATTTAAGCTCCCGGACGAATCACCACTCGAAAGAACAAATGCAGAATTCTGTATAATTCACATTTTCATACAAAATTGCTGAAGTCAACTTCAGATTCAATATTCAGAGAAAAAAACTGCGCCTCCATGAATGAATGAGAATAATCGCTTCCATCAATGAATCGAAACATTACACCAGATGCTTTGTTAAAATAAAACAAGTCAATGCTCTAGTGCGTTTTAACATGCACTGTAAATCAGATTGTATTGAAATGCTATGATCGAAAGGTTATTTGTAGTTCCTTTTAACGTAGGTCGATGGAGCATGGTCTCTTCCATAGATTTAAGGAGAAAACGAAAAATTGGTAATTTAGACTGTGTTCCTTTTAACATTGGAGATGTCAGTTGTTGGAAGAATATACATAAATAAGAAGCTGTAAAATGAGGAGTGAGGGACAAGAGCCTTACTGCTAGTAGAACGATATGTATTTCCTTCTCATCTGTAGTGTTGATTGAATATACGATATATTTCCTATTAAACTGCAATGGTTTTGTGTTCTAGTTACGTATTGGTCTTAATTTCCAAATCAATTAAATTATTTCGCTCTTCAATAAATTTTACTTGGCTTCTGCATATTCGAATCAATTTTTTCGTACGAACATTTCTCAGGAAACTTACGAAAATAATATCCTACGTGTATAGTAGTGCTTCTGGGAAATGGCTACTTTAAAATACCTACTTAAAATTTGGGATACCGAACTTTAATAGGTTTTTAATAAACGTTAGCTTTTGTTAATGTTCTAAGTGAAGCATTTATTAAGAACGACTCTATTTTGTGACATTACAATCTATTAAAAGTTATTAGAGTCCTTTTAATGCAATTCTTCGTCTTAGCAAAACTTTCTGATTCCGTTTAATCATCTGGATCAAATTCACAGATATAATATTCATTATTGGCATTGCAATAAATATCATTCAATTTTCCATCCACAAACATAGCTCCACAGAATTCTTGTCCTCCGTGATTGTTTGGTTCTCCATATGCCCATGTATTGTAACCGGCAGTGCTCAAAAGGTCACCTGAAAGAAAATTAAACCAACATTTAACTATAAATCGTATCTTCGAAAGTCTAAAATAATTAAAGGATTTGGAGGAAAACGGGCAAAATCTCACAATGTAAGCAAGCATCTAGTCTAGCTGAAGCAAACTTTACAAATAGTACATGGGAGGTACCTAAGGAAGATTTCGCCCGAAGTTGTTCCTTAATGAAAGGTTCTCGAAAGTAGTGAAATGTATCAGGTTTAACTTACACTATTTTAATCCATGTTCAAAGATTTTCAGTATTTCAATAAAATATTGAATACATTATTTAACTCTACATTTGTACTTTTAACATAATTCAACTTTTATTATAAGTATTTGAACAATTATAAGTAGTGAGCAAAATTACTAGAAAAGAGTCTCTACATATGAATTAATTATTTGTACTTTCATTAATTTAGACAAGAAGTGTCTATAAAATTGCATAAGATGAAGGCTATTCATTAAAATGGACAAATTTTGATGTTGCAGAGAAAATTTCAATAATTAAATGAAACAAGAAAACAGTCTTGTATTTACCTTCGAGTGTAACGAACTCCCTGCCTGTTGTACCGGAAGTTTTTGTTGTCTCGTAGAATCCAATATGTGCGAAGTGTTTCGATCTGTACTGTATACTTTCAAACATATCCTTCAAAGCCTGGGCTTCAGCATCAGAATTTATTATGGCTAAGTAAGCTCCTTCCAATTCACATTCAACTTTTGCCTCATTCCATGGTCGAGAATCTGTGTGGAATTTATAGTAACCAAGGCCTTGGATGTACTCGTAATCGTCCGGGATAGGTTTTAAAACAGCTTAAAGAGATAGAGATGTAAATTGTTGTATCAGTAATTTTAGTCCAACATAATTATTTGCTAGCTTTATAATGAAAATAAAGTTAAATATTCAGAATGAAAATTTAGAACTACGTACATGATAACATACACATGACACAAGTTCAAAATTTTCATGATATCATCTCCCTTGCGTTACAAGAATATTAATCATTGAGTTGGTACCAAATAAGCCGTTCACATCAAGAAACTAAAGAAGTTGCAGGTTTTCCATGATGTCATATGTAAGGACAGATCTGAGAAACAACACCAACACATTTCAGATACGTACTGATTTTTTTAATTTCTTTAGACCTCGCGAAAAGCAGGTTTGCAAGAAAGAACGTAATGTCTTCTCTAAAATGAAAATATCAGAGTAATAATTTAATCATCGTGGAGAACTAGAGCCAGAAACAATATGCACTGTTTACTTGATACAAAGAACGCGACATTAGAATATTGTAACAGCCACAAAGCTAAGAAAAAACAAACATGGAGAATATCTTAAGAAAGCCGATTTCTGTATCCTATTCGATACTGTTAGTACATTACGTCTTAACCTATCACCTAAGAATCCTTGAAGTCGATCTAAACCTAAAATTCCAAAATCTCCTCTTTCTTGAAAAAAAGCTAAAATCCCAACTTACACGATTCATGGTTCTTCGTCTTTCAAATAGCGGAAGATTGACGTAACCAGTACGAGACGAAACTTACCGAAATCAACATATTTATAAAATGAGAGTAAACAGTGGTTTACCATGCCTGTTATATCTGAGCATTTGATCAGTGAACTATCTTTACGTCGTTTTAATTAGCAAAGACAATCGTTGAACTTTAACTCTACGCACTCAGTTATTTTGCAATTATTCAGAAAATTGTACTTTACCATTTCTAGTTAATATCTGGACTTACGATATAATATCCTGATAAACAAAGTGACACTTAGACTACCACACGTTCTTATAGTGCATCTTACAACCTCTCAGATAGTCAATGCGCTTGAAAGGAAATCGTAGTGGTGCCTACGTGATGGACAGAACTTAGTTTTAACCAGTCTATTAAAACCGTCGCTCCGGATTTAAAGATATGTGTGAATAGGGCTCCCACAGAGTTAATATGTTCAAATGTGCTCGGTTTAATTCAAACAGAATAGATCATATTTCCAAATCCCTTTAATGTAATAAATACTAAAATTTCTTCGTTATATTGTCTATGCGAAACTAAATGTGTCTACTCCTTATTGCAGCAAACCGTAGTCAAAATACTGTTAGTTGTTAGCTCTAGACAGGAAAAGTAAGTTTAAGCGAAATACCCAGATTATGTACAACAATCGTGTATTTTATGAATGTGATAATATTTCAGACAAAATATAGAATTTATCTACAATCCATACAGAATACAGGTACAGTAAAGTTGAAAGAAACATTTATATATAGATAACATAAAATCTTTAAAACGAATTTTCAACAATGCAACATTGTTATTTAAGATAATTTCAAGATTCTCTTGATGTGCACAATATTATAATATTCTGTATCGTTTGGAAGATTTTGTATGTTCTACTAATGCGCCTTCTGGAGCTAATGAATAACGCATCTCAAAAAAATATTTGAGGCCTTACAGCAGATTTTATCATAAACTTTTAAAGTATTTTTTTTTTTTTAATAATAGCTTCTCACCAGCTGAGCTAAAAGATAACCCCTTCAGCGAGAAAGGAAAGATAAATTGCATCTAACACACATTTCAGGCTTTTATATTTTAAAACGTTTCTTCGATATTTGGAAGATGGATACAGTGAAGGAAAACGAGTGAAGTTTAAAACCCTTCAGCTTTGCTAACATTAATGACCAATGTTATTTACGAAACTTAAGCAGTGATCTCTGTTATGCATTACTGTAACACATTGTAAAACGTTTTTACCATAACTCACTTTACATAATTTCAAAAAAAATACTTTAAGAGAACCTGGAAACATAATAATATCACAGCTATGCTCTAAAACAAATATGGAAGTTGTTTTACTAGATCTACAAGTCCCAATCTCTTGTAATATGTAACACACTAAATTGCTAAACAGCATGCATATCGACAGTGTACTAGCTAGGTTCAGTACTCCAATGGGAATATGTTCCGATAATAGCATAGACACCCTTGGGCATAATACGAATTATGTTATATAGTATCCAAATTAAACTACCAATCATATATTGATCTGAAATAACAGTTATTTTTAGCACTTGCGGAGATTTCAAAGTCTGACATGGAGACATGTTTGTTTCTGGTACTGCAAAAACATAAATCAGTGTGTTACGTTGATGTTGATATTAACAGATGCTTGCACTCAATCCTGCGACAATTTACAGTGAAAATAAAGAAAAAGCTATTTTTCTTCATAATATGAGAATGTCCTCACAGAAAGAGATTTTCGCCTAATAATCATGATAATAATACTATTACTAATAATAATAATGAAATATTACTAACAGAATTCAAATCTTATCTTGAGTTAGTTTGCCGAAAGCAAACTTCGTTAAATTATTGTACCTTTGAGAAGAATCTTGGACGGTTTGAATTCAAAACTAATTAGTGATAACAAAAATAGAAGTCTATCTGAAAAGGTGATACCTTCAATCCTTAGTATATATCATATGAACATTTTGTTGGCGTGACCAATACTGCCAGTTTTGGATTTATTTGCAATTTCTATCATATCCTGAATTGTGCGAAAACTACCATAAAACGGTATAATCTTTAACACTTTTTGGCTTTGAACATGTGTGGAATGGTTATGAAAAATACAAGGTGTTTAATATTTAAAATCTTGTTTTGTTTTCATGAGCCACAGAATAGCTTCTATCTTGGAAATAAACCCTACCAGGTGTACGCATAAGTAGTTTCCGGTTTACCTAAGAGATGGCGCCAGCGAGAAAGTACACAGCGTATTCATTTGACACATACGTCAGTTTGTTTGCCTCACATTAAACTACAAACACACACAAGTTGAGTCCGCCAAACACTAGCGTCTTTGTTTCATCGTTCAGTGATCATGTCGAAGTTTGTGCCTGAAAAAGAACATTTGCGGCACGCATTGCTTTTCTTATTTAATCAAAAGAAAATGGCTGTTGAAAGTCATCGTGTGCTGGTAAAAACATATGGTGAACACGCTCCTTCGATTAGAATATGTGAGACATGGTTTCGACAATTTAAAAGTGGTCATTTCAATGTGAAATACAGTGTGCGCTCTAGTAGACCACAAAAGTGCGAAAACGAGCAATTACAGGTGTTATTGGAGGATGACCCAACTCAAACTCAACAGCAATTGGCAAAAGCATTAAATGTGTCACAAGAAACAATCACCAGACATTTACGAGCAATGGGGAAGATCAATAAACTGGGTAAATGGGTCCCACACGATTTGAATGAACGTCAAATGGAAAATCGCAAAGTCACTTGTGAAATGCTGCTTCAACGCCTCGAAAGAAAATCCTTTTTGTATCGATTGTGACGGGTGACGAAAAATGGATTTATTTTGAAAACCCGAAGCGGAAAAATTCGTGGCTTTCACCTGGAGAAGCCGGTCCTTCAACACCAAGACCAAATTACTTCGGCAAGAAGACCATGCTTTGTGTCTGGTGGGACCAGAGCGGTATTGTGTATTATGAACTCTTGAAGCCCGGCGAAACCGTTAATGCACAACGCTATCCCCAACAAATGATTAATTTAAATCACGCATTGATCGAAAGACGACCGGAATGAGCCTGAAGACATGGCAAAGTGATTGTTTTACGCGACAATGCGCCGTCTCACACAGCAAAACCAGTGAAAGACACCTTGAAATTGCTTGGATGCGACATCCTTCCGCACCCGCCGTACTCCCCAGACCTGGCGCCATCTGACTATCACCTCTTCGCATCAATGGGGCATGCGCTTTGAGAGCAGTACTTCAGCAATTTCGAAGACGTTGGAAAATGGTTCGACGAATGGTTTGCCGCAAAAGACAAGCAGTTTTTCTGGAATAGTATGCATCAATTACCTGACAGATGGCCAATATTTTGAATAAAACAAAATTAATTTCCCTTGGAAAATTACGTGTTTTCTTTACCACAAAAACCGGCAAAAACATATGCATATACCTGGTAAGTGCTATTTTAATAAAAACGATAGAAACCTCCCATTCAGGATTGCCCAGAATTTGGGCTAATACCGAACGAAACAATATATTAAAATGTAACGCTAGAGAATGTGTCCCAGCGAGACAAACCTAAAAGCATTTAATAGCTGTGAATTTCGTGAATAAGATTATATATTACTCGATATGATTAGTATCCTTGTTCAACTATTAAGCAAGCTTTAAATATTTGAACTTGTGCAATTTTAATAAAAAGTTACAACATTAATTATAAAGACACTTTTACACTATAAATAAATCTAACATATTTTCCTACAATAAGAAAGCAGAGTCCTTCATGAAAAACTGTAGTGAGAAGTGAGATGATAGCTTATCAGTTATAGCGTATCATGCAAATGGTGCTTTGTCTACATTATTCTTAACTACTTGTAAAATTAATCAGTAAATGTCCTTTCATCAAATCATTCAGATTAGGTACTGCTGAAACGACATTCATGTGGCCTTATTGTCTCCATTCATCTCACATGTCTACTGGCTGCTGCACAAGGTAAGAAGGGAAACATTTACCAGTAGCACTTCTACAGAACGTAGTTGATCTACAACGTCTGGTTGTATGCATAATTCTATGAGGATGCTTGATCTTTATCTTGAAAACGTACAACCAGTGGTGGAAGTTAGGTGGTGTGCACCGGTATGGCATACTGGCTCTGGTTTTTTAGAGCTAAACGCATACCGTTACTGAAATACATGTTATACGTGTTCTTATATCAATTTCTGATGTGTGTAAGCAAATATTAGGAAAACATACCGTCTCTGATTCTTTCCCACTTCGAACACTGCGTACAACAATAAACAATAACAATTAAAACGATCAATAACATAATATTTGCCATTGTCCCTTTTTTCAGAATTACTACCGAAACGATAACATTTTGTCTTTAAGTTCATAAAAATGCAGCCATCGGACGTCTGTATACCTTTCCAAAAAAAAATACTGCTTCGGTTTCTGTTGCAGACACTTGGAGTCTTAATACACAGACAGCACTATGAGCATCGTTAGCCTGATATTTCGTGTTGCAACTATATACTTTTCTGTTGTATATTCTTCAAAGCTAACTCTTTTTCTTATGTAAATTATTTCTTACCAGTTTTTGTCTCCATTTGTCACATGCATTTTATCAGTGTCATTTTAGGAACACCTTACCGTACATGATAGTATATAATATTTGACGTCATTTGCAGAAAACATAGATACCAGGTAAGAAATACAGACTTTTACAAATTTCTCTTCACAATAACCCTCTAGTTTAGAATTACCCCGTTTGACGCTATTATTATTAGTAACAGGTTATCACTGTTAAAAATTTTAGAAAAGTGTTGCGATAAATATCATATAATGTTTCAGATAAATTTTAGGATTTGCAAGAAAACCTGAAAAAAGAGAGAGGTTTCTTTCGTAGTACTGGAGGGTCTGAGTTTTAAGTTCCAATATGATTCTCGCAACACATGCGCAGAAAGTTAAAACAGATTCTTGTCGTAACTAAGCATACAATTTTAATCAAGTGTTTGCTGCTGTCATTTTATCACACACTTTAATAGAAATAGTAAATATTCTTAGTGAATGTTGATTGTGATTCCTAATTCACAATTAGTAAATAATTAAAACATGATGCACGTCATTTAATTAACTTTGTTTACGTTTGTGGCATCTGACCACGTATTTATGTATCTGTGTGTACTGTTAACAGCAAGCGTTTTCTTCTCAGTGGTAGTTTAGTACATTTGCTATTAAGTTGGGCTTTTAACTGAACATCTCGTGTTCACATCTAGCTCGAGGCTTCTTTAATTTCTTTTGCTCCCAGCATTCCTGAAAACTGAATGATAGTAGCGTCTTAAAAGATAGTTACTGGAAATTCCTAAGCTGTTGTATTTGGGTAGTATTTTCCTGGAATACGTGCGAACATTTATACCAGTGTAAAGGTTTTCTTTGGTCATTATAATGCTTGTGTTTACCTGGAAGTACGTTGATCAAAATCTATAACGAGTAGATTAAAACAAGACATGGGATACCAAGTTTAACTGAATTAGAACATTAACAATCTTTCGGTAGTACTTCTCCTATGGCTTACGGAAGTCGCTAGTTCATCGCTGTAGTAACGAACGTTTGCCATTTGATTCTATTCTGAACAAGATCAAGAGTGTTCTCATCACAAACACGAACTTCTCCACGATCCCTTTTAATATTAGCCTCCCAAGGCGGTCTCGGTCTTGCAAACGGTCTCTTTCCCTCCGACATTCCAGCCAATATAATCTTACATTTCCATGCCATCCGAGCTACGTGACCTACCCATCTTAGTCGTAGCGATTTCATTATTGTTACAACATCGTATGAGTCGTACAGTCTTTGGAGTTCTTCATTATGCAGTTTCCTCCATTCTCTGGTTATAATATCGCGTTTCGTTCTGTATATCTTTCTCAGACCTTTATTTTCAACGTAATTGATGTTCATCTGCTAGGGTCGTACTCTAACGTTTGCAAGTATAAAGTAATATCGGATACTAACAGTTCTATATATTTTCAATTTCAACGTTCTTGATATTAATCGCGAGATTAGGAGTTTTTGGACTCAATAGAAACGTATTCTGAACGACTTTTTATTTCTTCTGTGGCCACGGTTTTGCTTGTTACTTATGCTCCACCATTTAAATTTGTATATATTATATGTGTTAAAATTATTAATTGTTATGTATCTATTTCCTTCATTCCCATTGTTTCGGCTTCTTATCACGTATAATGTTTTCTCTATTTTTACCTGTAGACATATCTAATTCGCAAGTTTCTACTAAGACATTGGTGTTACTTAGTTGTTCATCTATATCAGTTCAAAGTAACTATTTCCAAAGTCCACTGGCGTCCTTAAAAATATTAATTCCAAACTGCCCGTACGTTATGTTGGTTACATTGAAAATGCGATATTTGCGTGTTACTAAATCTCTGATTGTTGTTTATTGTTAAACTCCTACTCAGCTGTTTGAAAAGAACGTTAGAAGCGTCCGTAGCCTCAGAAACGCTTCGAATGTTCCAAGAGTAAATTATGTAAGTCATGAGAAAAAAGTCGTGAAACGGCTGTTAACTGCGCCGAGATTAATGAGGAACCCTTATACGAAAATTTTGAAGAACGTTTCGTATAATTCATGCCAATGTAAAAAGTTTCAGGTCATATGTTTTGTTCATTATTACATGGGGGTGTGAAGATTGTTGTTGACAATAAAAAAAATATGTCATTTGCGTTTGCTTTTTTTTTTAAAGAAAGAGATCGTTTATAAAGTCGTAAGATATTTAAAAATTTATATAATAGTTTCCTGTAGTCTGTCGTTTTAAATTATTCTCGCAATGTAATGTAATAATCAATAAACAATATATAACACATGATAGGAAATAATTACTTATAAAATAATAATCCATTCTAAGCATTTTTCGATTCGAAAAACGCATATAAATTTATGTTCATTAATGTGTAGTACTTTGATTTTTTTTAATATTATGAGTTAAGTTGTTTCTGCAAACAAATAAAGTTTTGTTACGTTTCTTAGGTTAAAACCAAAACTTTTTTTTTTACATTTTGGCATGTTTTTTTATATAATTATATACTACTGAAATATGTTTCGTTAGAGGATGAACTATAGCAATATCAGTTTTTTCGTTTCTCCAATAAAAGTACAAGAATTACTTAAGTGGTATTTGTGAACAATCTCTTCAATTAATAGCTGGTGAAGAGTTCCATTGCCTTACACTTTCCCCTCTACAATTTGTGTCTAGGTGAAAATCTGGTCCAATATGTATCTATTTGTTCTAAATCCGCACTGATGATCTCTAATTATTTCATCACTCATTATATAAACTTAGATGATTCAGCAGTATACTACCCAATACCTGTATCATGTATGAATAATGAGATTCTGCTGTGATTATTCCAGTCCGATTTATCGATTCCGCGTTATTATAGTCGAATGTATTACAGTACTGATTTTTTATGAATCGGAACTATTATAGAGATTTTCAGTCCTTTACAAGATCACCCTTTCTTTATAGAGCGCTGATCACTTAGTGCCGTTCTTTCCGCTTTAATTAATTCGGCTCGAATATTGTCTAATCCGCGTACTTTTAAATTTTTATTTTTTTATCGACATTTTGATCTCGAACTCGCTAGGCTCCAGGGCTCTTCTCTATAGATTTCAAATTCCCCTGTTTGTCCTCCGTTCGGTGCATTAAAATGTTTATCGAATTAAATTTTCTACATATATATTTAGAGTCGGATCCGCCTCAAGATCTCCGCGCTCATCTCTTATCATCCCTAACCTCGGCTGGAACTTTTTCTTAACAAATCTACACCGTTGTATAGATTCCGTATGTTATTTGTCTTCCCGTTTTTCTCTATTTCCTGAATATTCTGCGTCATATATTCTCGCTTTTGTTCCTGTTCCTGAACTTTTAATCTTTCAGTATTAAAATATTAAACCAGTTTTTAAGCTTATATATATATATTTAAATATCTAAGTACGTACTGGGCTCTTCAATCGAAGATTCGGTATTTTGCAGATCTTCAGCAATAGGTGCATCTACAACATCATTAGTTTCAATTTGTGCTTCAATGTGCAGACTCACAATTTTAACTTCATCGGAATTAGATACACTTTCTTCACTGTTGCAATAAATTGAACTACTTGAAAGCAAGACAATATATGCTATTGAAAGCAAATTTTGATCTTGAGGGCGCATCTGAAAAGATTAGAAAGAAGTATATAAATGTCTCATTACGAAGAATAATAAAAAAAAATATCACTAATATTGAAGCACTATTTGATAATTTCATTTCTGGTTCACTGTATTACCTATCATTCGTTGGTCATGTGCCTTCTACATACAGAATAATTAACAATTTGTGCTTTCACTCGGCTGAATGTTAGCAAAACTTCCTGAAACTTACGGCTGTGTCTATAGAGGATGAAAACACAAAATGCACAATTGATATTAGTGCTGCCCACCTGATAGTCGTGTGACTCGAACGTCCCAGGTTCGAATCCGGGCTAGATCATGGATATTTGATTGTGGACTTTAGAGACTTAACGGCTGGTGGACTCGAGACGGGCGAAGTTATTAGTTACTAAAATGGCCCAAAATACAAAATTTACAACTTTTATATCAATGCTGTTTAAGAAAACACACCAAACGTTACGAAAGCTCCATATGTACATATCGTCCAGTACCACAATGAAATGCATGCAGCACAACATGAAAGCATAACGGTAACAAAATTAAACCATAATTGTTTGAGGTATTATGTTGAACTCTAGCAGCAAACTTTCTTCCATCTATTGGAGAAATCTTCAAGGGAGTGGAAAGTGGCTGCACACTTGTTAAGAAATTCCATAAGACCTTTCTACAACATTCAGGTTTGATAAAAGTGTTGGGTGTCGCCTGCTGTAAGTCTGTTGTCCATCGCCCTAGTCTGATGTGAATGCACATTGTCGTCCATATATTAGAACTCTAGCTCAGCTACACCTGAGATGAAACCGAAAACAGAACACGCCCTTCCAGCATAAGGTCACAATTCACCAGGGCTGTGCCGACACAAGTGTTGAGCACTGTTGTGTATGTGTATCCAACTCCATTTTTGGCGATATCGCTGATGTTAACCAAATTCAGTCTACTGATCTCTGAACAATCCCTGTTTGTGCACATGTAAATACATTGCAGGCATCGACGGTTATACAGTTTGTGATTTGTCTTCAACTTCGGGCATCTATGAAATGTTCGTATTGGTACGCCATATTTAGCCTGATTGATCGCTTGTTCAAGTGTGAATACCCACAAAACTAACATACTACAACTCAGCGCACGAGTCTGCACTAGCGTGATTCTCTACGTTCCCTTTGAGTGCGTTATTTGCTTTCTCCATAACGTTGTTGCCCCATATATTCTTTGTTTACATTTTGTTAGTAGATACAGCTACAAACTTCAAGAACTTTTGACGACGTTCAGCTTATTGTTAGTGAAATGTTTTAATAGAAAAATCCCTTAATTGATAACCGTGAGCGTATTCCAGTAAGGTCAAAATTCTTATCATGGGTGCTATAGAGCTCTGCACATACTGAGTCGAAAGAGATTGTCCAACGTTCTACTATAATATTCTGTTTTTAGACAGCCTATATCTCTTTGGACGTGGACAAGCATTTCTAGTACATAAAGTCTAAACAGTTCTCGGGACTATCAGCCGAAACTAGTGCAGAAAGTTGGTTCTCTGTACGAGTCCAAAAATAAGTTTATTTTTACTAAATAAATAATTGTTTCAATAATTCCTTTTATTAGCAAAGTATTATCCACGCAAAAAAAATACAATGGTCATTCAAAATTAGTCACTATTTTAATTTATAATTTGGAAATAAAAAGAAGTGCGAAAACCAAACTATGTCAGTTTCTCAAAGTATTCTCCGTGAACTCCAACACACAGCTGCAATTTTATGGTTATACCCTCTTTCCTTAGTGTAGAACAAACTAGACTGTAGAGGTCATATTTCGGCAAGCCTTCGTCTCTGGAATTTATTTTCTCCCAGGTACTTCTTGAGGGTTTCTAATAGAAGATAATCACAAAGGTATGGACTGAACTGTCCAAAACATGGGGCAACACCTCACAGTGTAAGTAGGTCATTCTCAACAAACTACCAAAATTTTGAGATGAAGCATGATATATTTGTACATCATCCATACCCTTTCGTACAAATGCATGTGGGACGCTGGAGCTACGTGGAATTGTAACTGCGATTAGTTGCCTTTCTCTAAAATATACATGTGAATCACACATTGCATGTCCTAAAAGATTGCCACTAGTTTTAGTCTCTTCCGAAGCTTTTCACAGCGTACCTTTGATAGCGTTTGCTCCTGGTATTTTGGTTTCATCAATAGCAAACTTTCAAATGTCTTGACATTTTTCTTAACCAGAAATTTGATAAAAACTCCGCTTTGAAGAGCAACAGATACACTATTTTCCGCCATGTTTATTCACACTGCAGTGAATGCACCATCTACTTCAGAACGGCCGCATGATACTCATAAAAAACAATAGTACATTCACTTGCAGTTTATACCGTAACTTATTTATTTATTAAATTTCAAATACAGCCGGACTTGCCATTTTACACAGAAAGTAAATAACATTAAAATAAATTAATAGAATTTCGAGAAACTAATTTACATCACTATTAAACTTTGGTAAATTTTATTATTATATGCGCCAGTCTAGTAACTTTGGACTTCTACCCGTCACAATTCGCCTTTAGATGTTAAAATCCACGCCCATGCCCCTGCCGGGACTCGAACACGAAACCTTCGAGCCGATGGCCTTCCGCCGCAGACGGCTCGTCCCCACGGCTGGCTTAACATAACGATAAAACAAATAACATGAAATTAGAAACGACATAAGTAATATCAATAACATGACGATTATAATAAACAAAAGCTATAGGTATTTTTTACATTTTAACACCAAAGGTCTCGGTCAACGTCAAGTAATCATGGCATATTTATATTTCTAAATGTTCGCACTGTGGCTTAGCCGTTGAGAAGCTTGGCACGCCACCACATCACCACGACGCCATAGCACAAGTATTGACTAAATTATTCAGTGATTTGACGATCGATTCCATTGTAACGAGGGCGCCTATCTGCCATTGTCCGTCGGTGAACCGATGGCAGATACCGGTCATTCGCTTCCACAGTAACGACGGCGGCTATCCGCCGAAGTCCGCAGATAGCAGATATCCGATACTAGCGACCACTGTAATGACCGTGACAATCCTTGATCCCAGATCCATAAACAATATTAACCTAACTTGGAGCTTATTCAAAAGCAGAATGAATGATACGAAACGCTCATTTAGAGGCAGAATCATGTTCCTCAAAATATTCGTGTGATCTTTACAACGACCAACACGATCAAGAAGATAACGTAAATTATAATACTCAAAGTGAGAGAAGATCATCCCCTGAATGCTACACAACTTGGAACTCTTTTACTGCAATTTTGGAAGATTACCATAAAACATTAATCCAAGTGTGCGTTCTGCCATTAAAATACTAGCATCTCCAACTGTTCGTGCAGTCCAGTTAACCTTCTTGAAACACCTAGAGTATATCATGCAAAACATTTGTGAACGAGATGCAAAATGTGTTTTAAGTTAATTATTGGTTTGCACCGTCCAGATCAGCAACTCATAATGTCTCGACAAGGCCAGGTGAACTGCACATAATAATGGCATTCGTTCGAGCTACTGGGATATTTTGTGATGGAAGTGGTATTCCTGAATTGTGGGAAGTTTTGTATAATGAAAGTATTGTGCCACAAATCTTAACAGGCAAAAACGTTAGACGTGCAGTGGAAGCTCACAAGCGCACACTTGTTTCAATGTACTGCTTTTATTATGAAAAGCTATTCGGCGAGTAAGTACCTCCAACTTTAAAGGGAAAAGTGGATACTATGACAAGTGAACCAATCACAGAAGAGGACATTGAAGAACTACTAGGGATTATTGAAGACTGCAGATTGAAAATACAAATAAAAGAATTTGAAAACGCTAAGAAATGAAACCATACATTTCAAATGTTTCCTGAATATATGAGAATGGTGGAATGTTTGCTAAAATTTTATAAGATATTTTCGCAGTGGTGACTGGATAGCGCACATTTCCGCAGTGGAGGCAATGGTTTCGTAATTTTTTTGAATTGGACTTCCCTAACTATTCAGCCTTGTTGATTCTCAATCTTGCTGAAATAAAAAGTTTGGGAAGCTGAGACTCTTTAGTATAGAAAGAACTTAACAAAGGAAATCGGGTTGTACGCAAAACCAGCAAACCATTTTGTGCTCTTGGAGCTGACGAAGCATTGGAACATCAAAATAGAGCTCTAAAAGTGACGGGTGGACTTGTGGGTATTACACAGAATCCTACAGCGCTTGAGCGATACTTTCTAATAGCATCAATACTAGAGCGCATATCTGAAACAGTATCAAGCACTTCAATGGTTTTGTCAACAGATATGCCAAACTTTAGGCATTACTCGTCAAATGTAACACAAAGGAGAACACTGCAATAAGGAAGTTACATAGAGCTAGAACGCGTTGGAAATCCATTTTCATACGAAGACCGTGAGCTTATAAACATTACAACTAAAGTAGTTTTTCATGGTGTTGTAGAAATTACACGTATCTCGGACTCACGATCTTGACGTTCAACAGTACGATTAATTTAAAAGGGAGAGACTTATCTCCGAAAGTGGTGCAATCAATTTATGGGAACCTGTTAAGAAGCACAAACTTAATTTGTGTTTAAGTGCGAAGAAGAAACTGTAAATTAATCTGAAAGGAACTCTTAAAGAGTTACGTACTGACAGGTCACTCTTTTTTCTCTTCTCCTTATTGTAAGCAGATCACAGCGTCAATTGGATGTTTCACAGTCGCTTGGGATTTATGAGTTCTCTTCTGTGCCGCGATCACTGTTCTACGAAGACGGAACCATGTACCTTTGTCTCCAAGAAGCAAACTTATAGAAATTTTGAAGGTGCATTCATCTGTCACTGTCATCAACAGAAGATGGGCAACATGTGAAGTTGACTGATTCCATACATTTGATCACGAATTCAGCTGCCAAAAATACATTGTCGTTTGCTATAGTAGATGGCATGGCCGAGCTTCAAGCTCTTCAGAAAACGACTGAAATTCAGACATGTCAGAACCTGGCAGAGGCGTTCACTTCGAAAATTCAAAGCAAATACTAGCAATATGACGAAGTTCACCTGATATTTGATACTTACATTGATTGACAGCTCAATCACAAGAATTACAAGAGCAAAGAAGATGCAGGGTACTGTTCCAACTCAGTATAAAATAAAAGATTATACTCTAATTTCAAATGTGACTATGAAAAAAAATGCTTTCCCACACCAAGACTAAAGATGAAATGACCAATTTTTTGGTAGAAAAAATGATTCATCAAGCAAAAATGACCAACAATAATTTTATGGTAACATGGAGAACAAATGTCGTTGCTACTCACTCTGAATTGGCATATTTTAGTAGTACGCAAGAAGAGGCAGATACCAAGATGATTCTCCATGCCATAAATGGAAAAGAAAGAAAGAGCAACAGTGGTATAATTTTCTTCTCAAGACACAGATGTATTGGTACTTGCTGTGAGACGATATCCAAACATGCTATCCTGTACTTTATACGATTCCGCAATACACGTTATATTTCTATTTATTCCTGTAAAATGAGTTTGGAGGAGGAATTACATATCATGGACTGATCAACATGCACGGCAGTGCATGAGCCAAGTTCTTCACGTCAGAAAACGTCAGCACTGCCAGAAGCATGTTATACAGGAACAAGAGTTTATGGCAAAATCGACGATTTGGGGGCCCCGTAAGAAAAAAGATGTTAAAGGTAGGAATATGAGCTTTTGCCGTTAAGGAGATATGGTAAATATGTGCAGATGTACAAAATTTCATATTCGTATCTCAAACTATGTTCTAGTTGTGGACCCCTGAAATTGCACATTTTAGGCTAACTGACTCACTCACTCATCATATTGTTTAGGGTGTTTGGAGTAAGCTAGAAACATGAAATTTAGTATGAAGATAGAGGATGATAAGTAGATAAAGGAAAAATTCCGACATTTTGAAAAGGTCGCCATCTTGGATTCAAAATGGCCGATAAACCTAAAATTTAAAAGAATAAACAGCCTAAACGACTAAAGATAGAACAGTGAAATTTGGTATGAAACTACATCATTGATAGCAAATTAAGAAAACATTTTAAACATTTGAAAAAGTCGCTATTTTGGATTCAAAATGGCCGCCAACCCTAAATGTTAAAGAATGCACAGCCTAAACGGCTGCCGTTAGAATAATGAAATTTAGTTTGACAGTATAACATTATTAGTAGATTATGAAAATATTGCAAAATATCTCTAAAATGGCGGGCGTCATCAATTCATTTTCCAACTGCTTGAGCCAGAGATACGAAATTTGGCATAATACATCATTATGC